>APFE030611627.1:12938-109280 GCA_000404065.3 Pinus taeda | reverse complement strand
AGTAGAGTCCACTGCCAACTCCACCGGCATCTACATCTAGAGGGAAAGGGAAAGCTATTGCATTTTCTCGCAAGAGGGGCAGAGGGAATCAGTAGTATTAGACTTTAGTTATTTGGTTCATTTCATTGTATATAACATTATGGCTCATGATATGAGATACATTATTATATTTTTTGTTGATATGTTGAGGCTGAGTTGGGACTCAAGGGTCAGGCCTTACTATTCAGGACATGATTCACTGTTATGTGTGATGTAGCACTAGAAATGATATTACACATCTTATATATTAGTTCTTTTATCATATTTATGTGTCAATGTATTTATTTTATGTTGTAGATGCTTTAGATATTAAAAAAAATTGAAAAAAAATGAATATTTTTGTATTTTACGATTTTTTCCCGATTTTTACCGATTTTTTCCCAATTTTTACGATTTTTTCCAATTTTTTCCCCTCGCCAATAATATCCTAATAACGATAACTGCGACATTGCCCTTAATAGCATGAGGATATGCAAACCATAACTTAGGGCAAATCACCTTCTAAGGACTTCAAATCTCTGGTTCACCTAAAACACAATCATAATTGAAATAGTGACAGCTCTTTCTTAGGTGAACAAGTTATGAATACACATAATTGAAAACTTAATAAACTCATTTGCACTATATGGCATAGCAAATGGGTCAGATGACTTACAAAAGCTGCTTGGGTTGAACAGCTCCTTCTTTGCGCCAATCTGAACTCAACCTAAATGGAAAAACTTATTTTCCATTCTTCCATTATATGCATTTCAAACTGAAGGAAAGAAACATGACACAAACAAAAAGACCCTCCTCTGACCAATGAATCTAATTCTATGCTATGTCACAAGGTTCTCCAGACTTCAACCTTGAAATTTGGCGAAGCTATGTCACAAGGTTCGCCAAACTTCAACCTTGAAATTTGGCGAACCTAAAAAGATTTTTGAGG
This sequence comes from Pinus taeda, assembly GCA_000404065.3. Classification (NCBI taxonomy): domain Eukaryota; kingdom Viridiplantae; phylum Streptophyta; class Pinopsida; order Pinales; family Pinaceae; genus Pinus; species Pinus taeda. The sequence goes on along the minus strand of APFE030611627.1, from coordinate 108,313 downwards.
TTCAGCAAACCTTATCAAACCTTATATCCATTAACCAAGTCCATAACTCAAAACTTGTAACCTCACGTCACAACTCAAGCTTGTAATCTATCCTTGCGGCTCCCAGGTCCATGATATCATTTTTTATGTTAACTGATGTTGATTTCTTACTACTCTATGCTATATTTCGTTTTAAAGTTAATTTAAGTATATATGTGCATATATATATGTGTGTATATATATATTAGAGAGAGAGAGAGAGAGAGAAATTGTATATAGACAAACCTAATGGTGAACCTCATCCAAACCTCATCAAAAAACTCGAACTCCAACAAAACCTAATCATTGCTAAACCCGAACCATCTGACTTAGCTTCTATGTGCTTACACTTGTTGACTACAATATTGATATTATTCAGCTTCATTATCTGATGTAGGAATGTCTTCTCTACAATCTTCAGACCTCCTACCACAATTATAAACTTCTTGCACAGTTCAAATGCTTATGATTTCTAGAAAAAGAGGTGTATGACATTTACTTCTTCTTCCCAATCTAAATGGGTCCAATCTTAATATACAATTACAAAGAGAGATTCTAGCTGTTCTGGTTTAGTCAGGATCACATTTATACATGTATTTTACAAAAGAGGCCATCGCTTGTATGCCTATGAATTCTAATGTAGGGACCTCTTTCATCTGAACTCTTGCGTTTAAATTATAAAAGATGACAGGATTTCTCTTTAAACCTCGCTTACTCTAAAAACAATTTGAAATTTCTATGTAAGAATAGTAACCAATGTATGCCCATGTTGATTTACTTTGGTAGCTTGGAAGGTATTTCCAATTGTAAAAGCCAATGCAGCCTTCTGATTTGTTTGCTCGGGTTTTGCACCCAAGGAAAAGCATTTAATATTTAAATTTAATTATTGTCGGCTTAAGGTATCAAGTCGGCCAACAAAGCCAAGAGACATACCCCTTGGAAAGGCGTAAATACATGGCATAAGAAGCCTAAATGACAATTCTTATTGGGTGAGTGAGAAGCTAAAAGTAACTTACCCCAAGCAGCAAAAGGAGCCGTAGGAGAAGAAAGGAAGGACAGTTGAGCAAGGTTAAAGAGGTTTGTTTGCAATTTTGTGGGTATTTTGTGTAGCCCGTGGCTTAAAGGACTTGGCCACCAAGGCTGCTTAGAAGCGGGAGTGAGGAGCGACAATTTTCAAAAGCTTCCAAGTCGGGAGCAAATCGGGAGAGAATTTTATATAATATGTACTTTTATATATTTTGATGCATATATCCCAACAAAAGCATGTAGAATGATGAATTAGTTATAAAAAGCATAAAAACATAGATTAAACCATATGACATCAATCATCTAGTGTTAATTTTCGGTATGTTCTATGCTTAGAGCAATTTATTTCAATTTTCACAGTTAGCTCAATATCTTTTCCAGATTAGCAAACACATCAGCATTAAAGTAAACGGTAGATAGAACATAAACATAATCACAAAAGACAAGACAAGACAAGAGGACACAAGACGTGGCACTAGGCAGGGACAAACCCCAATGTGGGGAAACCCTTGATCAATTATTTTTATATGTTCTTCAATAGTTCGGCACAGAGAGAGTTAGTACATTTACAACAGATGTCAACACTCTGACTTATCTAGATAAGAGCATAGATCATCTCAAAGAAGATGATACATGAGCTCAGTTGAAGACATCTTGCTTCAACTGACTCTCCAAGGTGACTCCTTCATCTATCATTGTGTTGCATCTCGTCATCATGTTGCACCTCATCGTGCTGCACCCATCATGACAATGTTGGACCTTTTGACCATGCTATACACATCATATTGTTGCACCTTATGTTGCATTGTTGTCCCAGTGTTTAGCATTGTTGTACCTTGTGCCACAACTACATCATGCTGTCACCCATGCGTTTGTTGTGCCATTGTTGCTTTTTGTTGTTGTTGCACTAAGCACCATGAACTTGTTGTTGCTACACTAAGCACCATGAACTTGTTGTTGTCGTTGCAATACATCATGTCGTTGTAATATATCATATTGCTGCAATATATCATATTGTTGCACCTCACCATTGTGTTGCACCTTCTTGCAGCATTCATCATCACAGTGCTACACATTTTTATAGTGTTGCACTCATTATACTTCATCACTATGCCCATCATCATCCCAATGTTGTCACATCATATCACTCAAACAATAATTCAGACAGCCTTCACAATGTGACAGTCCTACCAGCCTTCACACCTCAGCTGCAACATCCCTACCAAGACTACTGTCACCCTTCTTCAGCACTCCTACATCCCACGTTGGCCCAACAGGCCTTATGCCCTCCTAACATAGGCCTGTAGGTGTGATAGGGACTGCAGCTTGCTACTGCAATCCTATCCCTTGTTGTGGTAGCCCTTTCCAAGGGTTATAGCCCCATAAAACTATGCCTTCAACCCTCAAGAACAGCCTACGGCATCCATGACAATCTCTCGGCCTCCACCAAAGTGCCACTACTGCTCCAACAGTTATCTCGGCCTCCATTAATGAACTCAGCCTCCTTCACGTTGTTTTAGAAACTCCCTTTCTTGCTACAGCTAGGGATTAGGGTTGTTGTAGGTGGACTCTTTCTCCTCCATGTAGGGTACTTAGACTTCTACCATGGCTGCATTAGATAGGGCAGCATTAGGGATTGTAAGGATAGCTTAGGTCTCTTCACCATGACTACGTTAGGGCTTCTCCATATGGCAGCATTAGGGCTTCTCCATAGGGCAACAAAGATACTTCTCCATGAATGTAGATGACGGCAACGTATAGATCTCTTCGTCTAGGGCTACAGAAAACCTCCTAGATCAGCATATTCTCTTAGGGATTCTTCCTTCCACTAAAACCCAAACAAATGGAGAAGAAGAGATCACAAGAGAGTTGTGAGTGTGTCCAAATGAGTTTCAAGGCACCTCTATTTATACTAAAACGTTGAGCACATGTGGGGTTTATTTGGTCACTGACAAACCTTGACGAATTGTCCCATAACACAAACAAATCCATATCTCCATGAATACCTATCGGAATCCGATGATCTTTAGATCAATCCTACACCTCTCGATGGGAGGGATTCAAGAAAAATATCAACTGCCATTAATAAGATGACCCACATGAATTTTAGCCCTAGTTGCCAATTTTAACACTCCCTCTCAACTAAGGAGAACTCCATCCACTGATCCATCTGCCAGACTGTACTATCTTTGCCATCAGTGCCACGCACTGCTCTGCTATGCTCTGTTGAACCATGAAGAAGCAGAATTGATCGAGAATGTCTCATATCATTCTCTACAGACCCAAAGTCAGTTTTATTGATCCCAGATCAATATCACACAAGAGTGTCTCAAACCACTCATATTGATCCTAGATCAGTTACATTGATCCCAGATCAATGGAGGTCATCCTAGCATAGGGAGTACGGTAGATACAACGATGCATCCATTGTACTACTATGGTCCCTAACCCCATTTCCCTACTCATTGATCAAATGAGAGGTACTTCCCATGAGTCCCAAACTGCATGGGTAGGATGCCTCGATAGGGGAACTAATCATCCTATCCCTAAGTCGCCTCAAGGTATCACAGGGGAAGGCTGAGCCATTCACCCTGTACACGGCGCACCTTTAGGGGAGGGTGAGCCGCCCTATGGTCACGTGTTGCTCCAATAGTACCCCAAGCCCCCCAAAGCTCCCAAAGCTCAATGCATGCAACATGCAGGACCCTCATAAGAGGGTTTCTCAACAACTCCAACTCGTTCAAGAAATTCACAAATTTGACCTTTCCCGGGGGCTTCGACAGAATGTCTGCGACCGGTACATCAGTTTCAATGCAATGGAGCCTCCTCGCTCATCGACGTACCATATCCCTGATAAGGTAGTAGCTGATGTCCATCTGCTGGAGCAATCATAGAATATGGGATTCCTCAACAATAGAATCCCCCCTAGTTGACACAAAAGATCACGATGGTATCCATCATGTGTACAAACAGCTCACTGAAGAGCTTCCACAACCAGGTAGCTTCATACGAGATCATACTCATAGCTAAGTATTCGATCTCAACAATGCTTATAGCAACCGACTTCTATTTCCTACTCATCCATGATATCGAAGCAGAATCCAAAGAGAACTAGCACTCCGAAGTGCTCTTGCAATCCTCCACACTGCCTGCCTAGTTAGCATTTGAATAATCATGCAGCTTCACATTTCCGGCAGTCTATCTCAATTCATGAGAGATTGTGCCCCGAAGATATCTCAGAAGATTATTGGCACCAACACAGTGAGGTTCAACCATATATAAGCTCATCACGCTAATTGCAAAAGATATGTCCGGAAGGAAGTTCACCAAGAACATCAATGCGAATAAGGTTATGAAACTCAAAGGCATTTCCCAAATCTGGTCCAGCATCACTACCATATAACTTCTTGAAAGTTAAGATCCTCGAGATAGTCACGGGCTTGCAGTTTACCATTCCACATCCAGAATACAACTCCCTCTTACTTATGCAAATGAGAGGGTCTGCCCCTGTCAAAAATAGGTCGTCCTAAGAAGGTGCTGGTATGAGAGGTCTAACATCCACAACCTTCGAGCAATGGTTTGGTTCAGTGTCACTCTTAGTGAATCTCAACTTCATTGGACAGCTATCAATCCTCTCATACTATGCCCGGGGTGTTTTGTTTCAAGCCATAGAGGGCTTTCCTCCACTTGTATACATGAGATTCCCGACCATGAATCTCAAACTCCTTGGGTTGTTCCAAACCTATGGACCTGCTACATAAGGGGAATGATCCCCTTGTAAGATTTTCATTCGGTACATCTCAAACATGTACCTTCACGCTCTTCTTGAATTCAAGCATCCTTGTCACCATCTGACTCATATCGGATAGGGCCCCATAAGTAGACTTCCAGTGTTACAGATGAGATATGACAATTGACATGATCCCCAATGGACCATCCTGCAACTTGAAACAAATTGCCAACCCTGAACCCATGAGAAAAAGCATCTTTGAAAAATCTATTTTCAAACACGTACCTTTCCATCGATGAATGCCACCCTAAAACCTTTGACTTCCATTGCCGAAATGGACACCAGGTTCTTCTTGTGATTAGGTACATAAAAGAGATTCTGTAAATGAATCAAGTTCCCCTCATTCAATTGAGGGGTAACATTTCCTGCACCCTTTTCAGGATAGGTGGCATCGACTCCAAGTATAATCCCACGATTGTTTCCATCTCTACCAAATTAGGGAGAGCACCCTTCTATCTAATGGAGTGCCTTGAAGCACTACATTCAATAAGCTGGATTCCCAAAGAATCTGAAGGAGAAAGCCAATCAAGATAACGCTTCTTTATCTTATCATAAACAACATTTAATTCTTCATGCATGGGGTTCCTTGCTTTCTTTGAAGAGTCAGTCGTTTCCTTGATGACCTGTATTACCTGTCATTCCTCTGATCATTGAAGATGTCCCAAGAATGATTGTTATCATCATCAAGTGAGGTTTTCTGACCATTCGGACACTCCTTCGCATAATGGCCGAACTTATTGCAAACAAGGCATCTATCTTTCTTTCCACCCTTAGATCCAGACTTCCCATTGAAGTGATCTTTAGGCCATCAAAAACTTCCGCTGCACCACTCTGATAATATTCTCTGCTTCAACTTCACCCTTGGTGAATTTGAAGAGGGATGAGAAATCCATCGATCCTTTTGTCCTTTCCCAATTGTCTTCGGCGATTGCTCTTTCACTCTTGCTTGGGCTTTGTCTTCACCTCACCTTTGGTACCATGTTAATTTTAGGTATGTTCTATGCTTAGAGCAATTTATTTCAATTTTCACAATTAGCTCAATATCTTTTCCAGATTAGCAATCACATCAGCATTAAAGTAAACGACAAATAGAACATAAACATAAATCACAGAAGGCAAGCCAAGACAAGAGGACACAAGACGTGGCGCTAGCCAAGGACAAACCCCAATGTGGAGAAACCCTTGATCAATTCTTATATGTTCTTCAATAGTTCAGTAGAGAGAGAGAGAGATAGTACATTTACAACAGAGGTCAACACTTTGACTTATCTAGATAAGAGCATAGATCATCTCTAAGAAGATGATACATGAGATCAGTTGAAGACATTCTGCTTCAATTGATTCTCCAAGGTGACTCCTTCATCTATCATTGCTTTGCATCTCGTCATCATGTTGCACCTCATCGTGCTGCACCCATCATGACAACGTTGGACCTTTTGACCATGTTGTGCACATCATATTGTTGCACCTTATGATGCATTGTTGTCTATGTGTTTAGCATTGTTGTACCTTGTGCCACAACTACATCATGTTGTCACCCATGTGCTCGTTGTGCCATTGTTGCTTTGTGTTCTTGCTGCACTAAGCACCATGAACTTACTGTTGTCGTTGCAATACATCATGTTGCTGTAATATATCATACTGATGCACCTCACCATTGTGCTGCACCTTATTGCAGCGTTCATCATCACAGTGCTGCCTTTGTTATAGTGTTGCACTCATTATACTTCATCACTATGCCCATCATCATCAAAATGTTGTCACATCATATCACTCCAACAATAATTCAAACAGCGTTCACAATGTGACAGTCCCACCAGCCTTCACACCTCAGTTGCAACATCCCTACCAAGACTACAGTCACCCTTCTTCAGCACTCCTACATCCCACATTGGCCCAGCAAGCCTTATGCCCTCCTAACGTAGACTTGTGGGTGTGATAGGGACTGCGGCTTGCTACAACGATCCTATCCCTTGCTGCAGTAGCCCTTTCCAAAGGTTATAGCCCCATAAAACTATGCCTTCGGCCCTCAAGAACAGCCTGCAGCATCCACCAAAGTGTCACTACTGCTCCAGCAGTTATCTCGGTTCTCCATTAATGAACTCAGCGTCCTTCACATTGTCTTAGAGCCTCCCTTTCTTGTTGTGGCTAGGGATTAGGGCTGTTGTAGGTGGACTCTTTCTCCTCCACCTAAGGTACTTAGGCTTCTACCATGGCTATGTTAGATAGGGCAGCGTTAGGGCTTATTGTAATTGAGATAAGGGTTGTCTTTTATAAAAGCGTTTAGGGCAGCATTAGGGATTGTAAGGACAGCATAGGTCTCTTCACCATGACTGCATTAGGGCTCCTCCATAGGGCGACGTTAGGGCTTCTCCATAACGCAACAAAGATTCTTCTCCATGAATGTAGATGAGGGCAACGTATAGATCTCTTCGTCTAGGGCTAGGGCAAACCTCCTAGATCAGCGTATTCCATTAAAACCCAAACGAATGGAGAGGAAGAGATCCCAAGAGAGTTGTGAGTGTGTCCAAATGACTTTCAAGGCGCCTCTATTTATACTAAAACGTTAAGCACATGTGGGGTTTATTTTGTTGTTGGCCGACCTTGACGAATTGTCCCATAATGCAAATAAATTCATATCTCCATGAATACTTATCGGAATCGGATGATCTTTAGATCAATCCTACACCTCCCGATGATAGGGATCCAAGAAAAATATCTGCTGCCATTAATACGATGACTCACATGAAGTTTGTCCCTAGTTGCCAATTTTAACACTCCCTCTCAACTAGGGAGAACTCCATCCTCAGATCCATCTGCCATCAGTTCCTTGCACTGCTCTGCTATGCTCTGCTGAGCTCTGCTCTGCTCTGCTGAACCATGAAGAAGAAGAATTGATCGAGAATGTCTCATACCATTCTCTACTGATCGAGAGTGTCTCAAACCACTCATAGTGATCCTAGATAAGTTACACTGATCCCAGATCAATGGAGGTCATCCTAGCATAGGGAGTACGGTAGATAAAACGATGCATCCATCAATAGTAATACTATGGTCCCTAACCCCATCTCCCTGCTCATTGATCAGATGAGAGGTACTTCCCATGAGTCCCAGACTGCATGGGTAGGATGCCTCGATAGGAGAACTAATCATCTTGTCCCTAAGTCGCCTCGGGGTATCATAGGGGAAGGCTGAGCCATTCACCCTGTACACAGCACACTATTAGGGGAGTGTGAGTTGCCCTATGGTCTTGTGTTGCTCCAGTAGTACCCCAAGCCCCCCAGAGCTCCCAGAGCTCAATGCATGCAACATGCAAGACCCTCATAAGAGAGTCTCTCAACGAATCCAACTCATGTAGCGAAACGCTTTAGTTTCGATGACAAGTTGATTGCCAAAGGTCGAGATCTGCCAACGTGGCTCTAATACTAATGTAACGAACAAGGTTCATATACACAGCAGAGTAATCTTCAAAAGACTTAGAAGAGGTAAACATCCATAATACAACAGTAATTGTATATTAAATATTATATAGAAATTGATGAGATATGAGATGATTACAATGAGGGTGAGTCCCTAAAGGACATAATTGTTCGTGAAAGGGTACTTACCTGATTATATATATAGGACCCTCATTCTCATTTGTAATCATCCTACATCAATTCTTATACAATATACATTTTACAATTACTATCCTACAATGAATGTCTTTGTCTACGAAGTATTTTAATATTTCCATTGTGTATATGACTTTTGGTCATTACATTGGTATCAGAACCATGTTGGTTGATCACCAAGCGTTTTGCTACAACTCGGAGGTTCTCCATTCAGCCAGTTTCGCTACAACTCGGAGGTTCTCCATTCAGCCAGTTTCGCTACTACTCCCTTGGCCATTAAAAAAATAACTTTATATTATATCTAATATATATAGAATTCATTAAAAGAAAAATTATAAAAAAAAAAATAGAAAAAAATATATAATAAAATAAAATATAATACATTAAAAAGGTGATAAAAACAAAAGTTTATATATAAAAAAATATAATATATATATATATATATATATATATATATATATATTGAAAAAATAAATAGTAAAAAAAAATTATCTAGCCGATAGAACATTGTCAGACACACAGCGGAGTACCTGATTGCCGACAACACAACGTTGTAGATACGGGTCATCCGTTTCCTCTGCAGATATGGGTCCTCGCTCGATCGATAAAACCCTACAACATTTCGCTCTCGTTTCCCTCCACCACCTGACAGGAGCCGCACTTTGCCACCACTCTCAACGCAGGAGTCCCCTTCCATCAGTTGCCCACTACGACCACCCCGACTTCCGTGCCACCTGTTCTACACATCGCCACAGTGAATTAATCAAGCCATACGTCGACCCTGCAAATTTTGTCGTTCAAACCCTTCCCCAGTCCACTCGCATCCGGATTCGACGACACTATAATACTTTTGTTCTCACACCACTTCTATGACAATCCGACACCGCCTTCTCCTGTCTCGTTATCGTGTTGCATTGGTTCATATCATGCCCACAAGTCAATTCCATCAGTGCTATCGAACCATTACGTTGCTTTGTTCTTCCATTGTTGGGTAGTCATTTATAGTAATCAACTTAATTAATTATATAATTCTAATAATTAATATATAATATATATATATAATATATATATATTAAGAAAGACAAAAAAAAGCAATTACATAATACCTAAAGTCATCTCGACAAAACAAAATGGGATGAATCATTGAAAAAAATGATGGAGCTCAATTTTAAAATTATGAAGGAAGAAAGGTTTTCCTATAATGGTCTTTCAGTTACAGATCACGAAGTAATTACATTAAAAGGAAGAATCCAAGGAAAAGAAGTTAATGCCACCATCAGCCCAAGCAACGATAAAAATTATATCAACTTGGCAAATCAGCGATTAATTCCAAAGCTAAGCATTGGTGTAACGAAAAATATGTTAAAACAAAAAGAGTATAAAATTAGTGATCTACAAGTGACAATAGGTCATTATGAGTACATATCTCAATTTCATGTTGTAAGGACAGATAAAAACACTGACATCATACTCGGTCAACCGTGGTTTAAGGATTTGGGTACATTCACGTTAAACATAGAGAAACAAGTTTTGACGTTTCCTTATAAAGGGAAGATGGTCATGTTTCGAGACATAACAAGTAAATCAAAATCAATAAAACAGTCATTAGAAGACCTTAAGGATATCTCAGACTTAATGTTTCAAGATAATGAAAAAACTATATCAAAGAAGCAAAAAGAGCTTGAAGAAGTCATCTGCAGCAAAGACAAAGAAATTTCGCGCCTCGAGATCACTAAGAAAAACTACTCGAACAAGTCAAGAAAGCTAAAGCATCAAAGAAGGAACTCAAGGAGAGTTTATTAGAACAGGAAGAAGAAAATTTACGTTTAACGAGCCTTAACCAAACATTAGTAGAACAAATCAAATGTTTAAAAGACAAGAAGCGTGAAGGCCAAAACAAAGTTAACTCAGAGAATGAGGAATGCTTATGTCTCAAAAATCATAATCAAAATCTACTCAAACAGATTAAAAAACTTAAGGACAAAAAGAAATCATTGACGAATAGGTTCAAAGAACTTGTCACAAAGGAAGCATCAAAATCTACAAATGTAGCAGTCCAAACTGAAGAAACAAACATCAATACCACTAATCTCGCAGTTCAGAGAAATCCAAACCCTATTGAAGTAAAAATGTACTCAGAGGATATCGTTCAAACAGAGGACACCCCAAATAAGGATTCAGTAGTTAAGTCAACAACAACAATGCTTGATGGAAATCAGGAAATTGTCATAAAAACGTTTAAGGAAGTTCAAACAAGAAAAATTCCTTATCTACATCTGAATCACAAGAGTAGATGCCTTAATAAATCTACAAATGTATATCACGCAGAACATAAACAAACTTATGTTCCGAAGAATACTGAAATAAGCTCAATCCAGTCATACGATAACTATTCACCACACATCTCCAAGGCTCAGAAGATTTCCAAAAAGATTAATCTAGGATGGTCTAATCCATTTTCAGTGCCACAATTCTGTCTATCGCTCAAAACATCATATCGTCTTGTATCAACAAAGATGAAAGCTCATAAATAAGAAGATATTCCGATCAACAGAAGAGAACCGATCCCTCATTAGTAAGCTTTGAGGACAAAGCTTTTTGAAGGGTAAGGCAATGTAACGAACTAAATTTATATAAATATAAACACAAATAATGTAAAAAAACAACATATAAGATTAATGATTAATTAGTTAGCAATTAATGAAAAGGTATGTCCCTAAAGGACATAATTGTTCGTGAAAGGGTACTTACCTGACTATATATACAGGACCCTCATTCTCATTTGTAATCATCCTACATCAATTCTTATATGATATACATTTTACAATTACTATCTTATAATGGATGTCTTTGTCTAGGAAGTATTTTAATATTTCCGCTGTGCATATGACTTTTGGTCGTTACAATGAGGGCTTGCTTATATACCCCCTAGGGAGGTACCCTTTCCCCAATGGTTATGTCCTTAGGGACGTACCTTTTCATAAACTAGTTACTAATTAATCATTATTTATTATTATTATTATTATAGTTTTACATCATTTATATTATTTTATATATATTTTTATTCATAACAAAAGTCTTCGGACTTGGATTGCTCAACCTTTTAATATCGTAGAAATTGAAAAAGTTTAACATGCCTAACCAATTATTTTCCTTTGAGTGAAGACTTTATCTCCTCAACCTTATAATATGGTATAAAAAGCTTACCATGCCAAACCAATTATTTTTCTTTAAATGAAGGGTACATTTTAGTTAAGGCCATGGTAGAGGAGTTCAACAAGCAAAACCACCAACATGAACGAAGTTCAACAATCAATGACACCAACATCAAGGTACCTAAAGGGCTTTATGCTCTTGATCAAATGCCAATCTCATACCCTCACGCATGACAAAATCAATTGGAAACATTGTAATCCCCTAAAACTTGAAATCCTGAACACCATTACGTCTATTGGATTTTGAGTGATATCTAAAAATCTAGTTTCTCCATATGAAATCCAATGAGGTCAAAACCACTATCAAACATCTTGAGTCATTTCATGGTAATGTTAAAAATTTAAGTAAAAAGATGAATCACTTTTACTTTAAGAATTTAACATTACCATTGATTGCCAACATTCCTAGGGTTGAGAATCTTAACCACCTGTGAAAGCACTAGGGAGGGAGTGAATTTTTTTTGGCAAGAGTGACCAAGGAGCGAATTTTTTTGGCTGAGCAAGTGCGAGGGTTGCTCCCTTGCAGCCCCGCTAATCACAACCTAAAGAAGGTCTAGGTGCAGGCCGCAGAAATCTTGAAAGAGGGTCGCAACTAGAACAAAAGGGACTGAGGTTTGTGCAAGAGGGTCAAAGCTGGAAAAGAGAGGTCGAGGTCAAGCTACAGCTCGATAAGAGGCCACAGGGGTAGGCCAAGGGTGAGAGAGGATGGCCACAGCATTGTTCAAGACTAACCGCAAACTGGAGAAGAGGTCGCAGAATAGCCACAAGCAGAAGAAAGAGGTCGCAGGTAGGCTACAACCACAAAGACATGGGCCCAAGCTTGCAGGTTTTGCTACAAGAAGGCCAAGAACCTGTAGAATTTGGTTGAGAGCCTAATAACGTTGTCTATGCAATCCGCTAGTGCTAGCAAGAAAGAGAAAAGTGTTGGCTGCAAGGAACAATAGGCCAGCTATGGAGGAAAACAAGGACAGCAAGAGGACCATGGGCTAATGGTGCATGCCCAGGTAAGCAACTATGTTTTGTAAGGGTTACTGTTTATGTTTTGTGGGCAAAGGACTGCCACAGCATTGTAATTAGCAATGTTGAAAAAATCAGCATCAAAAAAAAAAATCAAGGAATGTCCAAAAAAATCAACAAAAATAATCGGCAAAATTGGCAAACTGCAGCAAACATGAAAAAATACAAAATATATTCATTTTTCCAATATTGGAAAAATTTGGGAAAAATCAGCAAAAAATAGAAAAGATCAACAAAAATAAGAAAAAAATCACAATTTTGGTCAAAAAATCAGTTGCCGAAAAAATCGCAATTTTTGGCACATCGTCGTAGCAATTGGCGATTTTATCAACATTGGTAATTACGGGAGGAAAGGCTTAGAGGACCGAGCCTTAGCCCTAGGTAAATTGGTCAAAGGATTGACCTAGTATTAGGCATTGTACAAAGATTGTGAAGGGCCACCTTCCCTTGTATGGGAGCCCTCAGATTTTTCTTGTTAATGAACTGATAAGAAAACAAGTTTTGGGCATTAATTCTTGTGTACTATCATTGATCTAATTGTTGGTATATTTTGTTGTACAAAAGTTGTTTAAAGTTAGGTGTTTTTGTGTGTTTATATTTTCTAGCTAAAGCATAGACCAAACTTGGGGTGCATGGATTTCTAACTTGGTATCAGAGCTTTAGCTTAGAGAGAAGAGCAATTGGATCTGGGAAGTGCACATGTGTCAGTTCTAAAAGGGAGTTGTGGGATTGTTGAAGGAAGCAACAGCGTTGCCAAGGGAGTTGGCTCGGTATGCCTTGTGAGACAAGGAGTTGTGGATTATTGCATCTCGGGGTGGCAAAATGGGTGTTTTGGTGTATTGGTGGAGAACTTGGTGCACAGTAGTATGTTGAGTGGTGAGTTGCCAATAACGTTGATGGACTTCCGTTGACTTGTCAAAGTTAGTTGCGACAACTCAGGTGCATTGGAAGGGAGTGCTTTGGCATGGATGATGTGGCTTCATATGGATTGCAATTTGATGAGTTTCATGAGATAGTATCTTCATTGGGTTGCAGAGTAGCACATCTAGCAACGGAGACATGTGCATATGTATTGAATTTTGTAGCTATGGTCAATCTTCAAAATTTTAATTTTTTTTATCTTGATGTATTTATAGTAACGAATCAAAAACATGTTCTTCATGCTAGTATCAAAAATAAAAATATTAAGGCTTGTTCTTCATCTCCTTCTGAAAAGAGAAATTGAATTTTCAAAATTGAATTTTTGGCTCCAAAAGAGGTCAGGTCATCTCCCCTCTATTCAAGTCGACCCCAGTGTAGAGGCACCCATTCGGCTAGTCGAGAAGATTATAAATATAGTACTCAACCTCCTCTTCCAAGCACAATTTGGATCACACTTAAGAAGATTTCTTTGTTCCTTCCAATGAAGAAGAAGAAGGCTAGAAGGACGAATAGCTTGATGATCTCTCTCTCTCTCTCTCTCTCTCTCTCTCTCTCTCTATCTTTGGTTTCTCTTTCTACGTATAGTATCTCCTATATTGCTCCTCGCACGTGTGAAACAGAAGGGTTGAGCTATCACAGAGTTGCAAGACCGAACTTCTAAGGCAACCAAGTTGCATAGTGAATTTTAGGAGCCTAAGTTGCAAGACCAAATTTTCTAAGGCCACGTTGTAGAACCCAATTCTTAAGATCAGTGTTATGAAAACCGGACCGGAACCGGTTGAACCAATGAGTCTGACTTGTTTGGGGATTGTCACTGCTCAAACTAGCAGGGGTCCTACGAGGGGATCCTATAGAGCAACTACTAGGTCAAGGGGCAACAATGGAGCAATAGCCCACTATCACCTTAGCTAAAGCTCCCTGCTCTTTATGAACTTTCATCGATGGGAAGAGTCCCAATATACGAGGAATCACAAGAAAATATAGTCAATGATAAGATGAGGAAGTGATTCCTAGGCCTATTCACAAGAGAGACTCAATTAGATACGTTGCTTGCTTTAGAAGCAAGGTGGTAGCCTCTCTAGGAAGGGCTAGGAGGATCTTTTCGAGCTAGGGTTTGAGAGTATGTCTTGTCAAGAAGGCTCCTAGACCTAGAGATCTTTGTGTAGACTTGGCTTATATGTGATGTTTGTGAAAATGGTGTTAATAGGTTGTGGGACCACATGGGACCAAGCGGACCCAAACTCGGTCAAGGGTATGGAGTTGATCACTCAAAGAGGGGATTGACCAAATTGGGGAGAAGTATAGGATCAAAGAACTAATTTCTTTTGAGATTTGAATGCAATGATCCAAATGAGAATACTAACCCAAATCAACTTAGGGAGAGAAATGATCCTCGAGCTAGGGTTTGCGATATCTAGGGATTCCACTGTCGGAATTGCTTGAAATTTGGAGGAACCCTTGAGAAGACCCCAACGCAGTTGTGGACCAACTTTCAAGGTGTTTTGATGGCTGCAAAAGATTCCGCTTGATGCCCTAAGTGACCCTCTAAGGTTAGGCCTAGAAATTGGAAAAGAGAGATAAATTTGACCACCAAAGGGATATGACTCATGAGGATCAATGCCTTATTACTTGGGCTTAATGGAGTCAAGATACACATAGATCATGGAATTTCATAAACTAAGGAGCCCTAATTGATCTTTGTTAGCCTCTCCAAGGGTAGCAACTAGATCAAAAGATATTTATACTTCAAATTTGCAAAGGACGCAAAGTTTTGTGTTCTTTATCCTAAGAGGTGCCTCTAGGATCATTCATTGAATCCCTCAAAGGTCAACGCATGCATTTAATCGCTCATTCAAGGTCCCAGAAGAATTTCGCATTAAATTTAACCCATACAAGAATAAAGATAACAACATACATGCAATTAACCAGTAAGATAACAAGAATAGAATCAAAATTTCGACTTGCATGAGAGAGTATATCCATTTATCAACTTCACATTAGTGTGAAATCTCATAAGAGATATTAATCCAATCCAAGTGATGATGATGAAAATGAATCATCTCACTTGTATTTATACAATCTCTAATGAATTCGAATGGCCTAATTTGGACTAATAATGCCCCTAAAATAAATTAATACGCATAATATCAATACTTTTGGTGACAAGCCCACCAAATAGCTCAATAACATAAAGACAAGCCTCTCAAAAGGGCAGAATGATCAACATAATGAGTCGCTGGGCCTTTGATGAGACCTAATGAAGTCCAAGGGGTGCCATGATGTGAAAATGGACTACCAACATAGTAGACAAGGGGTTGGCCCCTTGTTTTCCAAGAAAGAACCTGTGGTGCTCCCAAGTGAGTCTGGGGGGCACAAGGACATCCTCATGGGTCTCCAAGTGGATCAAAAATACTTGTAGACCATCTGTAAGGGCTAGGATGATGATGTAAGCCCTCACTCTGCAATGGGAGACATCCTCTAGAACCTGGAACATCTGCCAAGTGTATGGTGCAAGTATTCTCTGTTATGGTGGAAGCCTATGGCTCTCAACGCTCACCCTACAAGTGCCAATGTGGCACTCTGGAGGGATAGGATCTCGTATAGGGCGACCAAGCCCCAAAAGGACACCCACCTACAATTCTGCATAAGATCCAATGCATCCCCATGCCCTTCAATACAACAAATCATTAGAATAATCAAGTGAAAGAGCTTAAGTCATGGAATCAATGGGGCACTTCATGGTGGCATGCTCTTCCATAGCGGGCTTTGGCATGTACAAGTGTCTCCATTCTCAATAAGGGGGTTATCCAAGCACCTTATTAGGTGGTTTCATCCTTTAAAGGGGGTGGCATGTCCAAGATACATCTCTCAAGTGATAGGTGGCAAATGATAAAGTAATGGAATGGATTGGAGATCAGGGGAATCATCTAGACCACATGTTATGGTACAAACGTAGCTATAATAGGGGAATCCCACACTTGTGTATATGAGGTAGGAGGGAACAAATCATGGTACATGAGTTACCTCGACCTTTGTTTTTCCACCTTTCTTCATATGCCTTCTGCCTTTGATTGATTTTTCTTCATAACTGCTCGAGACTCCAGGGGATAAGAGCATGTTGTGTGGTATATAACAGTGGATACCCCCTTAAGGTGGGGAAGTTTATCGCCCACAAGGGGTTGGGAAAATCATGGGTTCCTTAATCATGGAGGGAGGGCTCATCTAGGGCCCATAAGGACTAGGGTGATGGCCATGGATAAGGGGTAGAGCTCATGTTTGGCTTTTGCCCACGTGCTAAATTTGTATGTCTCGACCATCTATTGCATTTTGTGGTACATTTCCTAGGGATAGTGGCCAAACAATGCTTCTTTTCTTTTTAGCTGCATCAACCTCTGGGCATCGTTCCAGGCCCGACCCAAGGTGTGGACAAGGGGAGGGGGGGCTAACCCTATGTGGACCCAATGGACACATGTGGACCCAGATGGGAAAAGAGATGAATGGGGCTAAAATGAATGAAAGGGAGTGATGTATATGGTGTCGGGAAGCGGGACTACACAACCAAAATTGGGGTTTCCCATATAGTTCCAACCCTAAAGCTAATGGCTTGTAAAAGAGATCCCAGGGGACTAGGCTACAAGGATAACCACAAAATCGGGTCATAGAGACAAGTACAGACTTAGCCCACTCTTTCTGTCGAATCCCCCTGCCAATCCATGCCCAAAAGAGCCCATGACAAGTACGGAAAATTACTCAACCATACTAATGAAAATCCATACCTTTGGGGTCAGGAGGCCCACCTTCAAAAATACAATCATAACAAGTGAGCGAGGAACCACATGGTTGGCTCAGGTAGCAAATAATGGCACAACAAGCTATCTGGCGACTGCAATGGGTTGTTGGCTACCGGTTGAAGACCATCTAGGAGAAAATTTTCTTCTATATACACTACCCATAGGTGGTGGCTAACACAAACCAAACTGGTCCAGTTCAAGGTTCGAAACCAAAAATGGTCGGTTTGGCACCGAATGGCCAGTTTCGTATAAGTTGATCAAAAATGTTTGAAATGCAATCTTTTTAAGAAAAAATAGGAATTTTTGAGTGGGGCAGTGAGGTAAGTTTTTCTTCAAACCTGGAACATATAAGATATTGTTGAGGTGAATGCTTCCACCCAACTAGAGCTCTAATGATGTAGATCCAATGCCTTTCACCGGATAGCTCTTGTTGTCTCCAAATTTGATTGAGTGACATGAGTTACATTTAGATAGGGTTTGGAGTTAACTACATTCTCTCGTCATAAGTCTGAAGGCACCACTATCAATCACCCATACATTCTCGTCCTTGAAAGTTCTGAATAAAGCAAAAACAAACTTCCATCTGCTACTTCCTTTGCGAGCTTGGAGATGATCTTCAACAAACAATTCTTGATAGTTGTAGCGATATTTCCAAGAACCTTGAAACCTTCCTCATAGTGCCAACAAAGATCTGATATTCAGTCTCCTTCTTGCACCTTAGCTCTGATACCATGTTGGAAAATCAAGAGACTTATGTATTTAGATGATTTTCCTTAACTTGATAATTACTTGTTATATTTGTTGGCCTTTTATTACTTTATTAGATCTTTCTTCATCAAGCAATTACCAAAAACAATAAAGATCACAAGAGACAAAGTATACAAGATATAAGCTCCAATTCGGGGCAAAACACCTCCAAGGGGGAAACCCAGAAAATGTTTCTCTTCTTCTTTAGAATTTGTTACAAAAGAGACTTCCAAGACCCAAAGACCAAAGCCAACAAACCCTCCAAGCCCAAGCAAACCCCCAGCAAGATCCTCTTTAGCACAACTTTCGGAACTTTGATACCAATTCTTTGATGCTGCAACTTCGGCCCCTACAACAAAATGTCGACCTCCTGCAAATGGCAGCTTCATAAACCCTAGAGAGACAAGAAAATAAATTCTTTCACAAACTTCGACTTCTGCTCCTCTTCTTCGTCCTCCCAACTTCTCTTCTTCACCTTCGCTATTGCAGATCGAATTTGCTTGAGATGAGTGACCAAATGAGTCGAGCTTCACTCCTTTATATAACCTTTCTTAAGGGTCGAATTCCCTCCCTTTAGGTCGACTTGATCTGCTTCTTAGGCCGACTTGATCTTGGGCTTATCCATGGCTTTTTCTTGACAAAATAAATATTTTTCTTCATTATAATGAGTCCAAAAGGGACTATGACACATGACCAATATTATTATTTACCCTAGAAATACCTACAAGACCTAAAGGTACAAAGAACATGTGTTTGACTCAAACCTGCGTATGAAACCCATACTCCAAAATAAAACATAATTTCTTTTTCTTTCTTTATAAATAGTATACAATGTCATGATTATAAATACATCATAATGAATACCGAACCTAGTTACAATTTTCAACAAATCCTTGCTATGACAAGGAGAGCAAGGCTGCTCAAAGATCCCTCAAAGAAGAGTCAAGCAAAGGAAACAAAATTATATATAAGTAATTAATAAAATCAAAAAAGAAAGTTATGTGATTTCAAAAAGGAATTAATGTTGGAAATACTAAGAGGGGTGTGAATCAGTGTTTATTTCAATTGTTTATTTGTCAGTTAAGATTTTTCTCAATAAGAAGCACAAGTTATGCCAGAACACAAGAAATAAAATAAAGACTAACTTATATAATTATTGTTCAAATAACAATGGTGAGGACACCCATCCGTTTTTTTACAAATTTTGGCTCCAACCTAGTCTATATGAGGACACCAATCTTCTTAAACAAATCCAGGCACCAACCTGTTGATTTGGGGTAGCATCAGATGTGCTCTAACCATGAAAATTGGTGGAGAGGCTAAAGCACGTGAGAACTCCAAGACCCATAAATGGTTTGGGAAAATTCTTCCCGGTGAAGGAGATATTAAAATAATTAATATTTTTAATGGGTTCCTAAGTCTAAACTTAGGAAAATAAAAATATTAATGGGTATTAATATAAAATTAGGTTAGAAGGTTCTAAATGACATGGATCAAGAGAAATCTAATCTTAGCTGTTGATTAGAGATGTAATCTCGGTCGTTGAAGACTCAACAGAAAAAATATGAGAGGAGGCTTGAGGATCTGTTGGAGAAACACCAGAGTGATCAATCAGTTCGATTTTCTAGAGCGGGGTTTGCTAAGAGAAATCGAACCAGTGATCAGAGTTGCAGCGAGGGGCAGTGAGTGAAGGTAGAGAGGCAGAGATAGTGTCGGAAGACCAGCGCAGAGGCAGAAAGGCGGACGCAGAGCCAGAGGAAGCCACGCAAAGGCCAGCAGTGACTGCGCAAAGGCTAGAAGGGCCTACTTGAGTGACGCAGAGGCTACAGAAGTGATGCAAAGGGCCAGAGAGGCTGCACAAAGCCTCAAAGGGCTAACGCAGATGCCAGGAGGGTTGACGCAGTGCTTCAGAGAGGTGTTGGAGAGGGTTTCGTGGAGCAGATTTTCAAAATATCTGCTTCCAAAAAGAGGTATTACTGCCAAATTATTTTCTCTGTCGGGTGAGCCAGTTTGGCACCCAGTGTACTCAAGAAAAGTTGCTTAATAATAAAACCCTCAAAACTGTTGCACTGGTTTTCCCAAGTTGGGTTTTTCCAGGGACAATTGCCCAAAAATAACGGTGTCCCTTGTGTGCTTGTCTATTTCTTTCAATTGTTCATCTGTAGATGTTGAGACTGTATTGTGTTTATTTCAGTGTTTATATGGTTTATTAACTTGTTAGTAATAAAACAAGTAGGCGAAATAAACCAAAGAATACAGATAAAATTTCTAACGGGTAATACTTGGAAAATTCAACACAACCTGGTCTATATGAGGGCACCAAAACATAATCAAGAATGGCTACAAAATCAGCTCTGAGTCCACTCCAAATATGATCTCAAGATTTGCTTCAAATATGGTCTCAAAATCTGCTTCACATATGTTCTTCAAGATATGTCAAAATTGATCAGACCAAGCCCTAAAAATAGTCACCCACAAGGCCGAATTTCGTGTCAATAGGAGGCTGAAACTAGTGGCCAAAGTGGGCCAAGTTTTGTGCCAATGCAGGTCCGAGTTATGTGCCAATGAAGAGCCAAGTTTTGTTTCACAAATGAGCTAAGTTCCATTCACAGATGGCCAAGTTCTGTCGTCAAGTGAAGGTCGAATTTGTCTACAAGAGGACGTTGAATTTTGTTCCTCACAGGGTCCAAATTATGTTCCATAAAGTCTAAGGTTTGTCTCATAAGGAGTCGAGATATGTCCAAGGAGGGTCGAGGTCTATGCCAAACATAGCCTGAATCCTGTCCACAAGGGGACAAGTTCTATCACAAAACACAGCTCCACAAATGTTCCAAAACTCTGATCAAAATGTTCTCCAAGAAACCTTAGCCAAGAACATAAATAGAAACCATGAATATGCTCCTTCAATCTACTTCTAGGTTCATGATATATGAACCAGTTCTTCTTTTCCACAAGTCTAAGTTGCTTCTTACTTCCTTAACCAATCTCTTGGTTGCACTGGAGCCTCTATGCATCCAAAGAAATTCTACAGGTCGCAAATTGCCCCATGACCAATGGACTACCAGCCCCAACCTCCAAGCAAACGAAGAGAGCAAAGTCCCAATTATAAGCATCGATCCTGGCTGCCAGAGAATTGAGAGGAGGATCGGCATGGCGATTATCCCACACCATGGCTCGAATGGAAACCCAAGGCCTCTTTTGGTTCTCCACGAAACCAGACGAATGAATACTCTCCCCACATGCCGGAGCATTAAACCAACATAATTCTCCCTGAGGTCAAATGACCTTATAATCATCATGCGTCATCATAAGCCAAACGTTGTGGTACTAATTTGCAATAATGGTGAAGACTCCAAGCATGAGTGAATTTAACGGAGCATACGACTCAGCTATGGTTGATGCATGGCCCCCCAGGAGGAGAGCCAAGACGCCCAAAGTGGTCTTGTCAATTGGAAGACCTTGCATTCGCACCCACGGTGGGGGTCATATAAGGCCTTCTTCAATTTGCATACAAAGTCTTTATTTTTAACAAGTCAAACCCTTTTGGTTGTTCCATTTATACTTCTTCTTTTAAGTTGCCATTTAGAAAGACTGTCTTTACATCAATCTGATAGACTTTGAAACCTTTTGAACATGCAAATGTTAAAAACATCCATATAGCCTCTAGTCTAGCGACTAGAGCAAAAGTCTCTTCAAAGTCAATTCCTTCAATTTGAGTATACCCTCTGCACAACAATCTTGCCTTGTTTCTGATGACTTGTCCATCTTCATTCATTTTGTTCTTAAACACCCAATTGGTTCCTATGGCATTCTTATCCTTTGGACAAGGTATTGGTTCCCATGTTCAATTCTTTTCAATTTGCTTCATCTCCTCTTCCATTGCATTTATCCAGTGTGGATCCTTGCTTGAGTGAAATCCTTTGGTTCTATTTGGGATAGCATGGCGATATCACTCTTTTCTGGTGTGTTTGTCATCCTTCTTATTGTTTGTATTCTTGTGACCATATCTCCAATAATATAGTCTTTTGGATGGTACTTCTATACAAACTTGAAGGTTGCCTTGGATGGTGTTTGAGTTTGTTCCTCCTTTTGATCTCCCTGCTCTTGCTCTTCTTTTGCAACACCTTCTTCCAGATTCAGACAAAACAAATAAAAAAAAAGAGGTCTTCTCCATTTGTTAGATCTACTTCTTTCTCGGGAAGAGCCTCATCTATCTTTACATCAACTCTCTCTACTACCTTCTGAAGATAATTGTTATAGCCTTTTTAGGCCTTGATTCTTAATGAGGTTAGCTTCCAATAACATTGCTCTTGCAATGTCTTGTACAGATCTGTTCATTCTTTCTACCACTCCATTTTGCTGTGGAGTCTTAGCAACAAAAAGTTGGCTCCTGATTCCATGTTTTTCACAGAACTCATTGAATTCTCTTGAAGTAAATTCTCCACCTCTATCTGATCTTGAGCATTTGATTTTCAACTCACTTTCATTTTCAACTGTTGCTTTGAAATTTTCAAAACAATCTAGTGTTTTTTTACTTATATTTAAGGAAAGATACCAAAACCATTCTAGTATAATCATCTATAAAGAACAAAAAGTACCTTTCTCATTGTAGTGTTGGAGACGGAGTTCTAGTTGGACCGCACATATCTATATGAATGATTTCCAGAGGCATCGATGTTGAACATTCCTTTGATTTTAAGTTGGTCCTAGTTTGCTTTCCATGTTGACATGGTACACAGAATTTGTCGGTTTTGACATTCTAGGGATATCTCTCACTGCTTTAGAATTGTTGATTTTCACCAAGTTAAGCAAAGCTTAGATGTCCAAGACGTTTGTGCCATACCCAGAGTTCATTTGATTGACTCATATAACATCTTTCTTCTTGAATTTCACTGAGAATGTATACATTATCTGTTATTTGGCACGAAAAATGAGATTGTGTCCTTAATCACACATTTGGATGACACTCAGAAGATTATGCTTGAGGCCTTCAACATATTGATATAGCACATTTTGTGATTTTCCCTTGCCATTGGTGAGACTCACTGTGCCTATTCCAGCAATTTTAGCAGTTTTGTTATCTCCAAAGGTCACATTTCCATCATTTTCTTTTCTTAATGAGATGAACTTTTCTTGGTCACCTGTCATGTGCCTGAAACATCCACTATCTACAAACCACTGACTTTCCTTGTTCTGAGCATACATAACCAAACTGCATTTCTCAGGGGTAGATTCTTCAGTCTTCCTTCTCCAGACTCTCTCTCTTGGCTTTAGTGGACAATTTTGTGCTTCATCGCCTAGATTGTTCCATTTGTAACATTCTAGACTATACTTTGAAGGAGGAGCAAAGGAATTATAAGTTTTGATTTGGTCTTGCCTCTTAATGTCAACAGTCTTATTTTGGTGATTAGCCCTATAAGCCTTGCAGTGTTTTACCTAATGACCAAAATTTTTACAAAAGAAATAGTGATCAAGGAAAATGGCTTGATACCTATTAGCATAAGCTTGCCTTTGATGAGACAGTCATTTCGGGAAGGGACCACTTCTCATTCCTTCGATGCACTTTGTTTCCTATTGGATTATTGCAATGAGATCCTTCAAGGACATCAACAAAACTTCTATGTTTTTCTTCATGATGAATGTTGGTGTCTCCTTTCCCTAAATTAGAGGATTCTCCTATATAGCCAAGTCCAAATTTGTCACATGGTGGCCTTTGGTAGCTGAGAATGACATCCAAGGTTTGGGAGCTCTTTGAATTCTTGTTGGCTTTGTCCAACTCCCTTTCAAAGATACTACTTCAGCTTCCAATTTTTCACAAATTTCTTCCTTTTCCTAAGTTTATTGCTCAAGACTTCTTCTATTTTAGCTTCAGCTTCTTCTTTCTCGGTTTTGAAAGAGATAATTTCCTAAGATAACTTTCCATTCTTTTTCTTGAGTCTATCATTTTCTTCTGAGGCACTGATCAATAGTTCATCCATACTTCCTTCTTCTTCTTTTGGATTATTTGTTTTATTTGAGATAGCCATGAACAATATTTCATTGCTTCTATAATATTCTTCTTCATCCAAGTCATCACTTGTAGAAGAAATCCTTTTTTCTTGAGCCTCTCCTCTTAATTTTATTTTCTTAAGTTTGTCTTCATCATCATTATCATCATCTTTGAAAGGACACTTGGTTGCATAATGTCATATTCTACCACACCTAAAACAAATGAGAGGTAACTTACCTTTGAGTTTGGATCCTTTCTTCAGTCTCTTGACAAATTGTGCCATTTCAGTATCATAATCATCGTTCTGCAATCACAGTTCTTCCCCTTTCTCAATGTCTTTGATGCCTTGAATGCAGTTTCCTTATGAGATGAATTTCCTGACCTCATCTCATCTGTTGTGAGGATTCCGTGAAGCTCATCCATCGTTAAGGTATCCAAGTTTTCTAATTCTTCTATGGCACAAACTTCAGCATCAAAACGGTCTGGAAGAGATCTCAAAACTTTTTGGACAACTGTCTTTTCTTCGACATCTTCACCTAGCCCTTTAAGAGTTTTAACTACTTCATCTAATAGAAGGAAGTAAGCAGCAATATCTTCTTCATCGTTCATCTTGAGACTTTTAAACTACCTTCTAAAAGTTTGAAGCTTTGCCTTTTTTACCTAGTCATCTCCTTCATAGATGTTGATAAGCTTGTCTGACATTTCTTTAGCTGATTCACAATTCATAACTTTGGTGAACTCTGAGTTTGACAGACCACTTGTTATAAAATTCAAAGCTTTGGCATTTGCTACATATGCCTTCTTCCCGTCCTGATATGTTGGTAGAGGAGACGGGATCTTATATCCATATGTAACTGATTGCCAAACTTCAAACCCAAGGAACATCAAATAGTAGTTCATCCTGATTTTCCAAAATGAAAAATTTGTTCCATCAAAGTGGGGGACCTTAAGTGCTTCTTTGCTGGCCATTATGGCTCAAAAATCCTTCTTCCAGATGTTAGGTTAATCTTGAAGAAGTTAGCTCTGATTCCAATTATTCGAAATACTGAGAGGGGGTGAATCAGTATTTCTTTCAATTGTTTATTTTCCAGTTAAGATTTTTCTCAGTAAGAAGCACAAGTTATGCCAAAACACAAGAAATAAAATAAAGAATAACTTATATACTTATTGTTCAAATAACAATGATGAGGGAATCCTTCCTTTGTTATACAAATTCAGGCTCCAACCTGTGCAATAAGAACTTCAAATTCTACAAGGCACCAACCTGATCTATATGAGGACACCAATCCTCTTCAAGCACCAACCTGATCAATCTTGAAGATTTGCTCCAAAACATAATCAAGAAAGGCAACAAATCAGCTCCAAGTCTACTCCAAATATGGTCTCAAGATCTGCTTCAAATATCATCTCAAAATCTGCTTCACATACATTGTTCAAGATGCTTCAAAATTGATCAGATCAAGCCCCAAAAATAGTCACCCATAAGGCCGAATTATGTGTCAAAGGGAGGCCAAAATCAGTGGCCAAGAACGGCCAAGTTTTGTGCCAACGTAGGTCCGAGTTCTATGCCAATGAAGAGCCTAGTTCTGTTTCACTCTTGAGCTGAGTTATGTCCACAGAAGGCCAAGTTTTTTCCTCAAGTGAAGGCAGAATTCTGTCCACAAGACGAGGCCGAGTTTTGTCCCTCACAGGGTCCGAATTCTATTCCACAAAGTCTAAATTTTGTCTCACAAGAAGGATCCTAGATCTGTCCACAGGAGGGTCGAGGTCTGTGCCAAGAAGAGTCCAAATTCTGTCCACGTCAGGTCAAGTTCTGTCATGAAAGATAGCTCCACAAATGTTCCAAAACTCTGAACAAAATGCTCTCTAAGAAACCTTAGCCAAGAATAGAAACAGAAACCATGAATATGCTCCTTCAATCTGCTTCCAGGTTTATGAGATATGAACCATTTCACTCTTTTCCACAGGTATGAGTTGCTTCATCCTTCCATGACCGATTTCTTGCCTAAATGAGGGAGAGGAGCACTTATATAATTTAAG
The DNA here is from genome assembly GCA_000404065.3 of Pinus taeda. NCBI lineage: Eukaryota > Viridiplantae > Streptophyta > Pinopsida > Pinales > Pinaceae > Pinus > Pinus taeda. Next base: position 82,145 of record APFE030611627.1, on the reverse strand, counting down.
TCACCCAAGCAAGGTTGACTTGTCCTCACATAGGGCCAACTTGACTGCGGTCAAGGTAAGTGGCTTTTTGTCTTGAAAAATTCATTTCTCCTCAATGGAGAGGAGTTAGGGGGCATGCTATACCTCAGTTGAAGGGCCTTAAAGTAATCTTTAAGCCTATGCTATTGTTTTCTTCAGCTGCCTAACTTTTGACATCAATAAAAATTATCTTCTCAACAATTAATTTCTTTGGGGAAACATAATCCCAAAAGTTTTTGAAAGGAACTACAACAAAAGATAAAACATATAGAAAATAATATCGCAGATGCCCAATGGTTATATTATACAAAGCCTCTATATGAATGGACAAATGAGAAAAGTAAGCCTTCCATAATTGACACCTCAGTTGAGCTATTTTTGGTTGTAGATATCGAACAAGGTATAAATAAGCTAGCAAGTGGTAAAGCTCAAGACATTGACAGTTTACAGGCAGAATTCTTAATATGGGGAGTGGAGCTTTTGGCTCCACACATCAAGGAGATCTTTAACAGAGTCAATCAAGGTAGCTTTCTGGTTGAGTGGACAACTAGTGTTGTTATACCTCTTCACAAAAGCAGAGACATCAATAACCCTTCCAACTACTGTACTATTATGATCAACCTTCTTCGAAAACTTTTTGGGAGCATATTAGTGTGCAGAATCAGCAAGTGGGCAGAAGAAGAGGGAAAAGAGCAAAGGGGCAGGCTAGGTTTAGGCCTAAACATTCTAACATTGATCATTGCATCACTCCTAAACATTCTACCATTGATCATTGCATCACTCTAAAACATTTCATTGAAAAAATTTGAAACAGCCAAGGTGGAGAAGCTTTCCACTGCTTTGTTGACTTCAAAAAAACCTTTGACATTTTCCCTAGAGATAAGCTTTGGCACAAAATGGAAGAATTTGGAGTTCCAAAGGAATATAGGGCAACTATACATAAGCTCTATGATCAGGTTAGAGCCAAAATTAGAACTAAGGAGGGCATGTCTAAATGCTTTGGCAGTCATATTGGAGTCAAACAGGGATGTCCCCTTTCCCCCACATTGTCTGGTTTATATATCAATAAGATTGAAGAGTGGATAAACAGTACCAAAGGAGAAGGCATCCAGTTGGCAAGCTACATGGTGAAACTACTTTTATATGCAGACGACCTTATTCTTATTTCTAAATCTACACTAGGTTTGAGAGAACACTTGAAAGCTTTGGAACTCTTTTGTCAAGAGGTTTGAATGCAAGTAAACACTAGCAAGACCAAAGTCATGATTTTTTCTTTGAGATGAAAAAAGCAGCAGGTTAGCTTTTTCTTTGAGGATAGCCCCTTGAAGGTTGTAAATGAGTACAAATAACTAGGAATTGATTTCCACTATAGGCTCAACTAGGAGACATGTAGATCAAAAAGAATCCAAGGAGGGTGGAAAGCTTAATACCTTCTTCAGAATAGGTGCAGATGTAATATCCTAGGGCAATTTTTTGACCTAGGGTTTCAGGTATCTAGGGTTTCCAATAGAATTTATTTTTCTCATTCAATAATGAAATCAACAACTCATTCAATAAAACAGTATTATATGATCCACACTCATTATGATTGCTCCGTTATCAACAACCATATCGTTGTTCATCCAGCCATGATGTCATTGTTCATTTATACATGTAGTGAAATTCAGCCACTCAACAATGAGTTCCAAGTCCCACAGAAAGTAACCAAAGAATAATTATTCGCTTATATACCAATGACCTGATTTGTTTGTGCATAGCTAGTATTCTTTGTAAATTGTGATAAGAAACTGAATAAAATACCCTCAAATCTGAATCTGCTACAGGACGGCTAATGCATAGTTTCAAGACTTGTGCCCTCCACCTGCTAATCACCTCCGCAACATGCCTCGGGGGCTGCACCAATCTTAACCAAACAAGCTTCAGGAAAGTTCATTTTCTGCTGAGACTTCTTCAGGATAAGGATACAACCCAGCTTCAGGAGTATCTTCACACCAGATCAACCTCAGGAACATTTCCTAGGAGAAATTCAGGTGACCTTCCTCAGACTCTAACCTGTGGCTACAGAATACCTCAGCTATATCAAGAAACCTGATCAATTTGCCTCAAAGGGCTTGGCTTGTCTGCCTCAGATGGTCTCAGCGTGCCTTAAATGTTGATTTTTGATGTACCTTGGACAAGTGGTTTCCCATGGGTTAGTTTCTACCTAGGAAAAAGTGTCCAAAATAATTATTTTCCTAAGTGTGACTTTATAAAGTGAAAGTGACTTTATAAGTGGTAAAGTCAATGTTAAATTATAAAGTGAAAAGTGACTTTAGACATAAAGTACAATGTGAATACTTTATTTCATGGGTGAATTAAAAAATAGAAAGTGAGAATTAAATGCACATTTATTCTCATCTCTTTATGTAAATGAATTTGAGCCATTAAATCTTAGGGTTGCCCAAAAGTCATTTAGGGAAACAGAAGGGGGAAAAGAAAAGAGAGACTGCATTCATTCTTCATGAGTGGATTGGAGAAAGGAGGCTGAGAGCTGGAGAAAAGTTTTGAAAGAGAAATTTGTTGCAACAAGTTAGAGAGATTTCTGGGAAAAGCTGGGCACGGAAATCAAGGCATATAAAACAGTAGAAGGTACAATACTAATAACATTTATTGTTGTGAGTTGCACGTCGTTCAAGAGAAGTTTTTGAAAAAAAATGAAAAATCCGTACAATCCATACAGAATCCATACAGTACATATTTTCAGTGTCAAGTGGGCATGGAAATCGAGGCAAAGTGGGCAAGGTTTTCAAGTAGTTTTGGGCTCACGAGATAAGTTGTATTTTGTTGTTTTGTTTTGTTTGCAAATGTATGTTTCCTGAACATGGAAGATAAATAAATTTGAAGAGCTCTCTAACAAGTTTTCCCTGGAGAAGATTGAAGGGTTTTGCCTGGGTCTAAGTTGACCAAAAATCTGTGTGTATTTTTATGTGTGTTGTTGGTCTGTTTATGTCCATATTTATTTTCAACATGTGCTGACAGTCCCATGTGTTTTAATCGGGAACTGCTGGAACTGTCGGAACAACCGGAACAGCTGGGAACTATCGGGAATTGCCGGGACTAACGGGACTGCCGGAACTATCGAGAACTGTTGAGAACTACCAGAACAGCCAGAACAGCCAAAACTGTCAGAACTACCAGGAACTACTGGGACTGCCGGGAACTGCTGGAATTGCCATGACTGCTGGAACTGTTAGAGCATCTGTCTCTGAAGGAGAGCAACATGCAAGGGACAGCTAACTAACATTGGGACAGTTGTATGGTACTTAGCAGCAAATACACCAAGCATGCAATGTTACAGCTAGCATGCAACAGCAAGCATGCTAGGGACAACAAGAAAGCAAGGTGCAGCCAGAGCATAGGTCAGTACGGAAACATGGTGTAGCAATGGTACATAATGCAGTACAGTGATGGGTACAGTGATGATTAATGAAGCGTGATGAGATGCAGCATAGTGATGATAGGTGCAGCATGATGACGAAATGCAGCACAACGATAGGTGAAGGAGTCACCTTGGAGAATCAGTTGAAGCAGCATGTCTTCAACTGATCTCATGTATCATTTTCTTAGAGATGATCTATGCTCATATCTAGATAAGTCAAAGTGTTGACTTTTGTTGTAAACATACTATCTCTCTCTCTCTCTCTGCTGAACTATTGAAGAACATATAAGAAGAATTGATCAAGGGTTTCCCCACATTGGGGTTTGTCCCTGGCTAGCGCCACATCTTGTGTCCTCTTGTCTTGGCCTGTCTTCTGCGATTTATGTTTATGTTCTATCTGCCATTTACTTTAATGCTGATGTGATTGCTAATCTGGAAAAGATATTGAGCTAACTATGAAAATTGAAATAAATTGCTCTAAGCATAGAACATACCTAACATTTATATGGTATCGGAGCTAAGGTGAAGGCAATGCCCAGGTAAGAGTGAAAGAGCAATCACCGAAGACAATTAGGAAAGGAAAAAAGGATCAATGAATTTCTCATCCCTCTTCAAATTCACCAAGGGTGAAGTCGAAGTAGAGAATATTATCAAAATGGCGCAGCTTTAGTTTATGATGGCCTCCCTAAAGATCACTTCAATGGGAAGCCCGGATCTAAGGGTGGAAGGAAAGGCAAATGCCTTGGTTGTAATAAGTTCGGCCATTATGCAAAGGAGTGTCTGAGGTAGGGACACATCACTTGATGATGATAACAATCATTCCAGGGACATCTTCAATGATCAGAGGAATGACAGGTAATGTAGGTCATCAATGAAACAACCGACTCTTCAGAGAAAGCAAGGAACCCCAGGTATGAAGAATCAAATGTTGTTTCTGATAAGATAAAGAAGCGTTATCTTGTATTGGCCCTCTCCTTCAGATTCTTTGGGAATCTGGCTTATTGATTGTAGTGCTTCAAGGCACCTCATCGGATAGAAGGGTGCTCTCTCGAATTTGGTAGAAACGGTAACAACCGTGAGATTATACTTGGAGTCGATGCCACCTATCCTGGAAAGGGTGTAGGGAACGTTACCCCTCAATTGAATGAGGGTAACTCTATTCATTTACAAGGATCTCTTTTATGTACCTAATCACAAGAAGAACTTGGCGTCCATCTCGAAAATGGAAGTCATAGGTTTCAGGGTGGCATTCATCGATGGAAAGGTACGTGTTAAAAAATAGAATTTTCAAAGATGCTTTTTCTCATGGGTTCAGGGTTGGCAATTTGTATCAAGTTGCACGATGGTCCACTGGGATCATGTCAATTGACATATCTCATCTATAACACCGGAGGTCTACCTATGGGGCCCTACCCGATGTGAGTCGGATGGTGATAGGGATGTTTGAATTCAAGAAGAGCATGAAGGTACATGTCTGAGATGTACCGAAGGAAAATCTTATAAGGGGACCATTCCCCTCATGCAGCAGGTCCACAGGTTTGGAACAACCCGAGGAGTTTGAGATTCATGATAGGGAATCTCATGTATACAGGTGGACGAAAGCCCTCTATGGCTTGAATCAAAACATCCCGAGCGTAGTATGAGAGGATTGATAGCTGTCTGATGAAGCTGAAATTCACTAGGAGTGAAACCGATCCAAACCATTACCCGAAGGTTGTGAATGATAGACCTCTCATATCGGCACCTTATGAGGACGACCTATTTCTGACAGGTGCAGACCCTCTCATTTGCAGAAGAGGGAGTTGGATTCCAGATGTGAAATGATACACTGCAAGCCTGTGACTACCTCGAGGATCTTAACTTTCAAAAGTTATATGGTAGTGATGTCGGAACAAATTTGGGAAATGCCTCTGAGTTTCATAAACTCATTCGCGTTGATGTTCTTGGTGAACTTCCGTCCGAACATATGTTTTGCAGTTAGCATGGAGAGCTCATATTTGGTTGAGCCTCACTAGATTGGTGCCAAGAATCTTCTGAGATATCTTCGAGGCACAATCTCTCATGGATTGAGATACACTGCCAAAAATATGAAACTGCATGATTATTCGAATGTTGACTAGGCAGGCAGTGTGGAGGATTCACTAGAGCACTTCTCAGCGTTGGTTCTCTTTGGATTCGGCTTTGATATCATGGATGGGCAGGAAGCAAAAGTCGGTTGCTATAAGCACCGCCGAGACCAAATGCATAGCTACGAGTATGATCTCGTGTGAAGCTACATGCTTGCAGAAGCTCTTAAGTGAGTTGTTTGTACACATGATGAATACCACTGTGATTCTCTATGACAACTAGAGGGGGGATTCGATTATTGAGGAATCTTGTATTCGATGATTGCTCCAACAGATAGACATCAGATACTGCCTTATCTGGGATAAGATAAGTCGATGAGCAAGGAGGCTCCATCGCATTGAGACTGATGTACAAGTCACAAACATTTTGTCAAAGCCTCGAGAAATGTCAAATCTATGACTTTCCCAAACGACTTGGAGTCGTTGAGAGACCTTCTTATAAGGGTCATGCATGTTGCACCCACTGAGATCTGGGAGCTTTGGGGGGTTTGGGATACTTACTGGAGCAACATACGACCACAGGGCGACTCACCCTCCCTTGGTGGTGCACTGTGAAACAGGATGATTAGTTCTCCTGTGGGCTGGGATTATTAGTTCTCCCGTGGCAACTGCGGAACAGGATGATTAGTTCTCTTATGGGCTGGGATGATTAGTTCTCCCATGGCAACTGTGAAACAGGATGATTAGTTCTCTTGTGGGCCGGGATGATTAGTTCTCCTGTGGCAACTGTGAAACAAGATGATTAGTTCTCCTATGGGCTAGGATGATTAGTTCTCCCGTGGCGACTCTAGGGCAGGATGATTCGTTCTCCTGTGGACACGATAATTAGTTCTCCTGTCGAGGCATCCTACCCATGTAGTCTCGGACTCATGTGAAGTACCTCTCATCTGATCAATAAGCAGGGAAATGGGGTTAGGCACCATAGTAGTACTATCGATGGACGCATTGTTGTATCTACAGCACACCCTATGCTAGGATGAACTCCATTGATCTGGGATCAATGAAACTGATCTGGGATCAGTATGAGTGGTTTGAGACACTCTCTTGTGATATTGATCTGGGATCCAAAAAACTGACTTCGGGTCAGTAAGAGTGATGTGACACTCTCTTCAGCTGAAACTGACTTCGGGTCAGTAGAGAATGGTATGAAACATTCTCGATCAATTCTTCTTCTTCATGGTTCAGCAGAGCAAAGCAAAGTAGAGCAAAGTAGAGCAGAGCAGAGCAAAGCAAAGCAGAGCTCAACAAAGCAGAGCAATGCAGGGCACTGATGGCAGAGATAGTACAGTCGAACAAATGGATCAGCAGATGGAGTTCTCCCTAGTTGAGACGGAGTGTTAAAATTGGCAACTAGGGCCAAACTCCATGTGGGGCATCTTATTAATGGAAGCTGATATTTTTCTTGGATCCCTCACATCGAGAGGTGTAGGATTGATCTAAAGATCATCCGATTCCGATAAGTATTCATGGAGATATGAATTTATTTGTGTTATGGGACAATTCATCAAGGTCGGCTAGCAACCAAATAAACCCCACTTGTACTCAACGTTTTAGTATAAATAGAGGTGGTCTTCAAGTCATTTCAACACACTTAGGATCTCTTCCTCTCTACTTGTCTTTGGGTTTTAGTGGGTGGAGAGATCCTAAGCGATAACGCTGCCCTAATCTAGAGGGCAGAAGCCGGAACTGTCGGGAAATGCCGGAACAGCCGAGAAAGTTGACACAAAAGGTAGAAGTCGGAACTGTCGGGAAATGCCGGAACAGCTGGGAAAGTTGACACAGAAGGTAGAAGTCGGAACTGTCGGAAACAGCCGAAACAACCAGAACTGCCAGAACAACTAGGAACTGTCAGGAACTGCCAAAATTGTTGGGAACTGAAGGGAATTGTCGGAACTGTCGGGAACTGCCGGAACTGCCAGGAACTGTTGGGAACTACCGGAACTGTCGGGAACAGTCGAAACTGCCGGAACTGTCGAGAACTGCCAGGAACTGTCGGGACTACTGGGAATAGTCGGAACTGCCAAGAACTGTCCGGACTGTTAGGAACAGCCAGAACTGCCAGAACTACCGAGAACAGCCAGAACTGCCGAAACTGCAGAGAACTGTCAGAGCATCTATCTCCGAAGAAGAGCAGCATGCAAGGGACAGCGAACTAACATTGGGACAGTTGTATGGTACTTAGCAGCAAATACACCAAGCATGCAATGTTACAACTAGCATGCAACAACAAGCATGCAAAGGACAACAAGCATGGTAGTGACAACAAGCAAGCAAGGTGCAGCCAGAGCATAGGTCAGTACGGAAACATGGTGTAGAAATGGCACATAATGCAGTACAGTGATGGGTACAGTCATGATTAATGAAGCATGATGAGATGCAGCGCAGTGATGATGGGTGCAGCATGATGACGAAATGCAGCGCAACGATAGGTGAAGGAGTCACCTTGGAGAATCAGTTGAAGAAGCATGTTTTCAACCTCATGTATCATCTTCTTAGAGATGATTTATGCTCTTATCTAGATAAGTCAAAGTGTTGACTTCTGTTGTAAACGTACTATCTCTCTCTCTGCTGAACTATTGAAGAACATATAAGAAGAATTGATCAAGGGTTTCCCCACATTGGGGTTTGTCCCTGGCTAGCGCCACATCTTGTGTCCTCTTGTCTTTTGTTATTTATGTTTATGTTCTATCTGCAGTTTACTTTAATGCTGATGTGATTGCTAATCTGGAAAAGATATTGCGCTAACTATGAAAATCGAAATAAATTGCTCTAAGCATAGAACATACCTATAATTAACATGAAACCACTTATTAATTTCACATCAGTATATGACAAACTTATTTTCAGCCATGTGAAATACTACTGTGGTGTTTTTTGGAGCAATTTTATTGAGATAATCGAATCCTACATGTTTTTTGGTCCTACTTCTGAATAGGGAATCCTCCCTTGACTTATAAGAGTCTAAATAGAGAAGGGGATTATCAAATGATCATAGGATGAGCCTCTTATTTGTTTATTTTCTGAACTCATTTTTGCAGGGTGCAGGAAAGTGTGATAACAGGCCCATAATACACCTTGACAGGGTTGGGTGCAGTTTTAGACTTTTGGATGTGTTCCAATAAATAGTAGTTAATAAAGTATTTCCAAGTTACTACAGAAAGTTCTAATGCTGTGGAGATAAATATCCCAAAGAAATCTAGAGCAAGAAAGTACCGGTAAACAGGCAAACCATACTTTGAAATAACAAAAGAGAGATTTAAGGCCATAAAAGCCTCTCACTGCCATTGCCAACTGCCATAGTGGGACCTATCATACCACATCTTGCCGGGGTTGGGTGCAATTTTAGATATGCTACAATAAATAGCAGTTAATAATATATATCCCTGACACAGCTGCCACAGAAAACATGATCTAGGAAGTGGAAACGCATTTGGTGCTTTGTTAACTTCCTGAGGCACATCAAGTTTGAATGAGACAGCAAGAACTGGCCTTGATGAGTAAGCAAGAAAATCAACTTTCCCAGGATAATGAACTGTGTATAAATGCAGTTTGAAACCAACAGGCTCTTCCTGACTCGCCTCTTTACCTAAACGTGTTTGTCTCTTTACCTAGAACGTGTTTGTCTCTATATCCCGAGTTGCACAAAATATGTTGCAGTCTCTTAATTTCTTGGTAAAGAAACCCTGATTTGAATTTGGATTGTTACAACAATATTAGGCACTTGGATTTTGCATTATCTTAATGTTGGATGGCTCATTGTGGAGTTGGGATATAGTTCTTTTGAAATTGACCTTCTGGCTATAACTATGATTGCCTTAACGTGCTTACAAAAGTGCATGTAATGACCTATTTAAAGAATATCATCATTTACAAGAAAAAGATGTCACATTTTGGGAATCTTCCAATGTACCTGCCATAAAAGGGAATCTTGGCCTTAGTCGCATTCTGTTTCAGCTGATCAAATGCACCAGCTCTAAATGTGTCTGCACAAACCAAGGCTGGCTTCCAGCCTTTCTTTTGATAGTAGTGAGCATACTTTGTACAAGTAGTAGTCTTCCCAGCACCTGCATATCCAATATGCTTCAGAAAAGGAAATTACAGTTGTCCAAGAAGCCTGTTTATTAAGAACTGTCAAGTCAAAGGCTCCCTAATCCTAAAGGGGATCCCACATACACTTGATGGAACTGAATTATCCTGGAATAGTGATTACTTTTCATGAGATGAAAATAACAAAATTTCAGAAGAATATGCAAAGCACAACATTGGAAAAACAGATAAATCACAAAAGCTTTGTCAGCCATCAAAAGATTCAAAAATATATCCCTCAATAAAAAACAAATGTTCTGTCAGCTTGGATTTCAGACCTTAGATCTTAAGATTAGATATGATTTTGTCTTGTTTTCAAGGGAGTTGCCCTTGCATTCCCACTTTGTATTGACACAGATGTACTTAGCAGTCCCATTGAACCTTTTATGGCCATTTGTTGGACATTAATAGATTTATCTTATCTCTTGGCTATCAAAAATTCAAAATTCTATCCCTATATGCCAACACCAACTATTAGTAAATCCAGCAAAAATAGTGATTAACCTAATTAATCTTGTATGCTTCCAGGAAAATATTAAAACACGATTGCAAGAAATAAATGAACTTACGACATCAAAGAAAATATGTATTCACTAATTTCTGCATTGAAATCATTGAACAGGTTCACAACTTAATGTCAATATATAGCATTGACTTACCCTGTAATCCTACAAACATCACAACACTCGGCTTTCCTTTCTTTGGTGTATAGGAGGGTTTTCCAGGATCCAGCATTTTACACAGTTCATTGAAAATGGCCTGCATAAAAGAATACCAACCTATGATGAATCCAACAATATGTGTTATGCACTGAAGTCTTCAGAAAAGCTGGATATGCTCACATGAATAATTGCATGATGGAATTGAGCAATGGCAAAAAATCCAAATTTCGGATCAATGAACTAAATATCTTAAAACAGAAAGAAAATAAGTCTACTGGAGCCACAACAAACAACATATACATTATAAGAGTCGATGGCCAGAAATAATTATCTTTTAGATGTCATTTTCTCTCTGTTTTCATAAAAATCAACAATTGAAGCTCCCCTCATATTCTATGATGTTGATTTGCAACAGAGACTGAATAATTGAAATTTGTGGCAAGTATGTTTACACAAAGGACCTTCCAAACGCAAATTTAAAAACTAAAAGAAAACAATAAATTATGAGTGGGGCCATTAATGTCATGCTCAGTCATGTTGTTTAAGTGTTCAAGTCTTCCTTTAGGAATTCTAAGAGTCGCAACTTCTTGCTTTCACGTGCCCAGCTCTTGATGTCTTCACAAGCACACTTTCAAGATAGGCTAAGCGCACTTCATAGTGACAGTGACGGTGCAATCCTTGCCCATGGTCACTTCGCAATCCTTACCCACAGTTACTATGCAAATTCACTCACAGTCACTGCGCAATCCTTGCTCACAACCACTGTGCAGTCCTTGCCAACAGTGATTGTGCAGTTCCCACTGACAGTGATTGTGCAGTTCCCAGTGACAATGTAAGGGCACCCACTGCAGATACCGATTGCACACTCCTTGTTGAAAGTGAACTGTGATAGTGCACTTCTTCAAGTCAGTACCGTCACACCTCCAATTCACTCTTGACTCCTAGTTTCCCAACATGCATTAAGCACACTCACAAACCTCAACCCTAATTGCATGTCTTCTCTCCCTATATAAAGAGTCCAGTCAAGAGCATTTTTACATTCATCTTTTGCTTTTTAGCTCCGCGCATTTTTGGAGCACAAGGAGCCTTCTCTCACTAGTGGTTGCAAGTGTGCCATCTTCCCCGTGAGTTTCTCAACTGTCACTTTTGCTTTTGCAAGTGTCTCTTTTGCTTTCTTTTGCTCTTGCATGTGTCGTTTTTGTTTGCTCTATCTTTTGCAAGTCTCACTTTTGCTTGATTTCACATATCCTAAGAGGACCTTCGAACACCTTCTAGAGGCAGCTTCAGCACACTTTCTTGCACTAGTTAATGTTATTTATCATTAGAACATGTATTGGACACTCTCCCATTGCATAACGCACCCTTTTGGTTGCAGTCGATGCGTGTGTCGTAAAGATATGCACCCTAAGTGTCGCACTTGGAGACAAGTGTCGCTTTATTGTCATTTCACTATATTTTGGGTATTGTGCATCTTATTGTCATTTGTGCAATTGTGTATGTGTGTTAGATCATGTTCAGAACCTGTTTGAATGCTCTTACTCTCTCTCTCTCTTGTCCTAATAATCTCAGACTTAGTCAATTTTGGGATTCTTCCTTGTCCTCACATTAGGCGCAAGTTATGAACACCTTTAACCTCCAGCCAAGTGTTGAGAGCATTGTGCACTTCCAAGCCTCAATCATGAGCCTCTTGCTGCTTACATTTTCCCTTTGCACCCATCTTGAGGACAACTCCCTTCACATTGCACATTGTGCATCCCTAGACCACAGTCACTCAACCCTTGTTGCTTACACTTGCTCACTAGGCAAAAGCCTTGATCAACCCTGCCTTGTGTTGCACATTGAGCACTCCTAGTTGACAGTGAGGTCTCCTTTAGCGCCTTGCAATGGCGACCTATGCAATACCAAGGCCTCCCTCCCTTCATTGCGCATTAAGCATTCCTAGGGCACAATGACCCAACTTCTTGTTGCTTACACTTGTCCTTTGTGCAAGGACTTAGTTAGCTTGGCCTCCATTGCACACTGCACACTCCTAGTGGACAGGAGGGGCAACTCTTGAACCTGCTGTGGCAACCTGCGCAATCCCTTGGGCCTAACTGCGCATTGCGCAGTCACAGTGCCCAAGCATGTCACCCTTGTCACCTGGACTTGCCCACTGCGCAAGGCCTTGCCTCTCCCTCTTGTCATTGCACAATGCGCACTTCCAATGCCCAGACCTCCATCCCTTACCTCTTGACTCTGTGCTATACACCCAAGAAGGCCCCTCTTTCAGTCCTTACGCATTGTCATATCACAGTCATCACCTCACATGAGCAAACAAAGATAGAATAGGTGATTTCAAGACTAACATTGTCTTGTCATGAGTGAATTTCATTTGCAAGTGTTATCATCCTAACATGGAAAGATGATGCTCAAGGAAGCCATCAAGAAGAGGTTTCAAAAGAACACTTGTGGAGACAAGACACGAAGGTGCTATCATGCAGGAGTAAGGGATCTTGGACCACGATAGAGAGATGACAACTCATGTTGACTTAGAAGGTTCCAATACTATAACCAGACCCTTTGGAGGATGAAGATGAAGTACGCGCAAAATCTATCACGAAGGATTGAAGACACAGCAATAAAGAGAAGAATTTAGCATTGATACATTACAATGAAGTCTCATGTCACAGTCGCCAAATTGTAGCTCTTCAAAGTGTCAACACAAGAGTGTTGTTTTGTCTCATGTATTTTTGCCACGTTATTGGTGGAATGTAATTATGTAATTTCGAAAATTGGAAGAAGTAAAATGTGTGGAAGCCCAAGGGTTACACATGGAATATGAAGAGTCACTAGGAAGTCCAAGAGACATGTAGGAGCTCAAGAGTCACATGGGAGATCAAGTGTCATGAGGGAGGTCAAGAGTCACATGGGAGATGGATAGTCACCTCATTTGTTATAAATAAACCCTCATAACTCAAGCAAAAGACTTTTCACCTTAGCTTCTCTAGCTTGGCATAGGAGAGTCTTATCATTGTTTGGAGAAGTAAGTGGTGGCTCAATGTTCCACTATTGAGGCTAGTGATCCACATTGTAATTGTGTATCTTGGAACTTTCACTTAATATTTGAAGCATCATTGTAATTGTGTATCTTGGAACTTTCACTTAATATTTGAAGCTCGCAAAACCGACACACTTTCATGCAAGTATCATGGATGTTGTAAGAATATTCTTTTAATGTTTACAGTATACGTTTGTGTACATACATACTAAATTAAATGAACTATTTCATTGGCTTTGGTATATATCTTGTTGAATGTGCATTATTACTTGCTTTCATGATCGTTGTTACTTTGTGAACTATTTTGCACATTAACTAACGACTCTTTCTATGCTCCCATGTGTCTTTATTAGAATGGTACTAATACCTTTCTCTTAAAGGATCACTCTTTCTACGCCGTTTGTGGAAGAACCTTGTATACATTGCAATTGTATTTTTGTTGACCGCTAGAGTGGCACCTAATGATTATATGAAGACTCCATGCCCAAGGATGATCTAGATGACAGTTGTACCATCAGATATCATTAGTCAACAGAGTTTTTAACTCTACTTCTATCTTCTCATCATCTTTCTTGTACCCATATTCCACACCTTGCGGGGAATTGTAATAAGCAATATTAGTAATGATGAGCTTTTGAGTCTGTAACACGGCTAGGATGTTGGAACTCAATCAGCGAAGGAGTACACCTTGGCACATTTTTTTTATCTGGTTAATTATTCCTTCTTTTTCAGAGGCAGATAATTTTCTGGGTTTTTCACTCATTTTTTACCCCAAAGTCGGGGTGACGGTTTGAAAGTTAAGCCCCTAACACATCTTAGTGTCTAGAGTCGATGTATATTACCATACTAGACCACACAAAAAATTTCATGGAATTTGGCTATGTCTAAGTAGAATTTTTTAATAATTAAAAATTTCCCGCAAAACGGGATTTTTTAATTATTTTTCAAGTAATTATGTAAATAAGTGGCCTTAGGAAATGTTTGGAGCGTGTGACTACTCGAAATTCATCTTCAAAGACCCAGCGTTATCCTAGGACCCATTTTGAGAGTCAAAAAATGACTTATAGTCCCTCAAAAGTTGATTTTCCTAATGGCAGTAGCAAAAATGAGGAAAAAAATCAAAACAAATGAATAATTGGAAAAAATCATAAATTTTTGCCAAAATAAGTCAAACAAGTGACATGGCAATTCCAGGGAAGGTCAAAGATGATGTGGCAATCATGTGGGGCCCACCAAGCAAACCACAACTCAAGTCAAAGTTCCAAGTCAAATAAAGTCAAAGAGGGCCCACTTTGCATTTATGAGGCACATCAAATTCTTAAAGTTCAACTTTTGATTTAATTTAAATCAAATTTGAAATTAAAGTGCAAAGGTAAATTAATTAAGTGGGTAATGGACCACACTTCATCTCCATGGTATATGCATAAGTCACCAAAAGGAAAACAAATATGCACATGCAAATTAAAAGAGCTCCATGCACATGCTAAAGGGAAACTCCACGCAACAGAAATATATGGTCAATGGTACCAGCAAGGAAATTAACACAGGTATCAAAGATTTAATTAAGGATTTTGTTGAGAATTTTGTGGAGATTGGTTTCCACCAACACTCCACTTTACTATCCACGTGTACGTTGTTATCTACCTCAGCCATACGCACAACAGCAGTTTTACGTGGGAGTTTGGAGGCAGTTTTACGTGACAACTTAACAACAGTTTTATGTGGGAGTTAACTCCCCTTATCTCAGCGCCTTTAAGCACATGTTCATATTCCAACACGTAGTCACATAGTAGTCTATGGAGATTATGAACAGCAATTTGTTAGAGGTGGCAAAGCGTGGTTACTTGTTGAAGATTCATTGGGAGTGTGTCTCCTCTTCTTACCCACTCGATTGCACATGGCAGCCTCAATAGATTTGGCATGGGAAAAGGATATGTGATCCCTGTGGTGGCAGCCAACACATATTTTTGAGGAGTTTGTCTACCACACTCTTCAATTAATTCTACACTTGACTAGCAGTTTGGAAACACATGAGACAGCTATCTTTGCCACATGTAGCTTGATTTTCTACATTGGGATCTTCACCATTGCTACACTCGTCATTTCATTTTTCATTGGGATTGGCTCCCATAGTTCTATTTAAATGAGCCTTTGGCTCTCATATTGTATCTTGGAACGAGTTATTGGGCTTACGGAGACTCTACTAGATTTTGTATTCATTTTCATATAATAAAAAGTCTTCGAGGTACTATTGTGTTGGTGTTTTCCTTCCATTGCTTGAGGTGATGTTATTTCAATTGTTGTGCTCTACATTCTACATGTATGTGGATTATGCTAGTTATCATTTTGCCACTTGTTTGGATTAACATATGCAAGCTATCTTGTATAGTTTTTGGGTTAGAAAAATACTCTAGGAAGAGGAGCACTGGAAGATTTTTCGTGAAACCTCTAGCCTTCTCCTCCATTGTATAATATAATCCCTTTATGATTGCTGACATCTTTTTCCAAATGTGTAGAGATCTTTAGATTTGGTTTAAGGATTTACT
Source organism: Pinus taeda (assembly GCA_000404065.3). NCBI lineage: Eukaryota > Viridiplantae > Streptophyta > Pinopsida > Pinales > Pinaceae > Pinus > Pinus taeda. The sequence continues at coordinate 66,252 of APFE030611627.1, read as the reverse complement.
TCGGCGTGAGGTAACTCTTTGATAGACGAACTAACTCCAAAAATCAAGAATAGAAGGACCCAATCGGTTTGCCTCAAGGATCTCATCAAGCGATTTTGAAAGAGGAAGTTTCACTTCCTCTAGCCTACTAAGATCACATAAATTTAAATTCAATATTTTTCTCTAAGTTCCACGAAACGAGGAAACGGGTATGAGTTTCCAAAACGGGCACAAGTACAAAACGTGACCCCACAAATTTTGGAAATGGGGAAACACGAATATATATATATATATATTAGGACATTTAAGAAATATGTGCAATCATAAAGCATATATGATACATTCTAATTTATTACATTATGATTAAATTGTCAATTGTCAATGCATAAACTGTAAGTCTCTTAAATTTACATCACATTTACTCATGAATGATCACATAATGAAAATAGAAATATCCAAAATCAGCCACGAGAAATTTCTAATTTCTTGTCTCATGCTTGATTGGGAGTCTCCTCCTACATAGTCGAACGACCTTAGTGATCTTGATTAAATACAAGTTTCATACCCTAGTACCCTACATGCTCTTGATTATTGGGAGTCTCCCTTACATAGAGGGCTTGGTTCTCTTGATTAAATACAAGTTCCATACCCTAGTACATGATAAAATCCAATAGAGACATTGCAACCCCCCCAATCCTGAAATCCTGAAAAACAGATAAGTCTACTGGATTTTGAGTGAGATCTAAAATTCTACTTTCTCCATATGAAATCCAATGAGGGCGAAACCACTCTCAAACATCCTGAATCATTTCATAGTAATATTAAAAATTTAAGTAAAATGATGAAAATGAAAAATAAAGGAGAATATCACTTTTACTTTAAGAATTTAACATTACCATAAAGTTCATTTTAATAACCTAATTAAAAATTAGAAGACAAAATAATAAAATTAAAAGTCAAACTGCATGTGGAAACAGTGTCGTATGGCCCAGAAACGCATTTCCGGCCATACTGGCCACGTTTTTGCATCGAGAAACGTGCCAGTACGGCCGGAAACGCGTTCTAGGCCGTACCGTACGCATTTCTGAGTTTCGTTTTCGTTTCCGTACAAAAGCTCCTCCCCTACCCACGTTTCCTGCAACTTAGATTTTTCTTGATCAATATCTTGTGCTTTCAAGTATTTTATTTACTACCTAGAGCATGGTTTTAACTGGACAAGTATGGAGTTCTACTTGCATGTCTTGATCTAGTTCTTGTACACTAATTGTAGATTATCATTTTGACTATTCCATGTCATCTTTCCACTTATTTTGGATCTGTTTTGCAACCCTTTTTGAGCAGATTTACTATTTCAATCATTGTGGCAACTTGAGGGAGTTTTCATTTGAGACAGTTAACAAGTTGTTTGCACGACCTTTGGACCATTTTGAGACGAAAATTCAAGGAGGTTGTGAATATTTGAGGCATCATTTCTTGAAAGGCCGATTTCTACTTTGAGGGCAAGATCCTTCTCTCACTAGGTTGTGGGCTAGAGTTGGCTTAGCCTCTCTCCTTAGTGCTGAATACAACTCTCTTTGTCGTTGATTTGATTGCTGCAAATTTCTTTCTTATATTTTCAGATTTTGACAAGGACTCTCCTGTAGTTGTTACATGAAGAGATCTAGCCCTTGGAAGTGGCATGTTGTAAAAGACTCATTTGATTTCCTTGGGAAGTCTTCTCAAACGACTTTTCTTTTCTCTCGTTGTAACCAATCTCTAATAAAAAGATTATTTTTTCTTGTGAGAGAGCTTTAGATTTTTCTCATGGTATCCTTTCTCCCCATTTAGAGAGAGGATCATTGCTTGTGGGTGGACTAATCTCTTAGTTTAGTTACTCCAATTTTCTTTGTTAATCTCATTTCTAAGCTCATTCGTGCATGATTAGTTTCTTAACATAACATTCACATCCATTATCATTTTAGCATACATTTGAGATTGGTTTATGTTTTCCATTTCCATTTCTTGAATATATGTATTGAGCAATCTACTACAACACATGCAAATTTCCTTTTGATGCAAACAAGTATTTTATATTTACTGGGCAAACTTAAACTAGTTTGATTTATCCATCTACTTTGGTTTCACAAGTCTCTTGAGCACATTGCTTTATCATTGTCAATTTATATTATGTGGCATTATCATAATTGTTGGGTCTTTCTTATGTCACTCCATTAAAGCAATTTGACATTGATTTCATTTACTTGCAAAGCAACATATTTGTAACTTGTGGAGCTACATTGAGCTAATTATTTCACTTTCCCTTTCCATTGAAAGATAATGGTATAGTTTATTTGAGCATTGTCCTTTATTTTGAGCACTGATATCAATACTTTTTTGGAAGCAATAACACTCATTCATGCATTTCATCTAGGCATTTTCGTATAAGAAGGCTTCCAAGCCAGGCCCCAAGCCTCACTAAAATTAACCTCTAAGAATCAGGTTGGTTGATGGAAAGTATAGGGAAAAAGACTTTCTTGGAAAGTTCTTCCATCTGGTACGAAGTCAGGTAAAAGCGTTGTGACCCCGCAGTTATGAAGGTGGCTTGTCCCCTTGCAGGAACGAAGGCACACACTGTCTCGTAAGACTTAGGGGACGGGTATCATTAATGACACCTTCGTGCCATCGCCCCCTCTTTCTTACAGTCACCCCAATTTTTACCCTTTGATAAGAGCTCAAAAGGAGGACTTCTCATTTAGATTAGACATTTTAGATTAAAAACAACCAAGACTGACTGCATTCAAATCTAGTATAGGTGCATCTCATGCTAATACATCTTATGATTTCACTTGCAATTGTCCATTTTACTTTTCATTATTGAATATTTTATGTTGGCAAGCACTATTTCATTTTCCTTTTGCAAGTAAAACACTAATTGATTTTCCTTTTGCAAGATATCTCTATATGCTTTGATTTAGGCATTGATTATATTTTAAAAGCATTTTATATCTTGTATCGATTATCGTGCTAACATCTTTGTCTACATTTCAGGATTGTTTTGCTTTCATTTTTTGAAGCATTCTACTTTGTTTTGAGCAAATATATCTTTCATTTTTGTTGAGCAATTTACCTTAAGGCACTAGTTTTATGGTTTTAATATGTTAATGATTTTTATTGCTCATATCATATTTTACTCATAATTCTTAAAATTAATCCACTTTCACTTTAACATCTCTCATAGAACCTCGCATTTCTTTTATCTTAATTTTCCATATTAGGGACCACCCCCCATAGCCAATCTAGGAGAGAGCTTAAATGGAGAGAGAGGGGATTTAGTGTGATAGCCCCTTCTATTAGTTCCCTGCCACCAACCACACCTTGTGGGGTTGAAGGCTTTTCTCACTGACTTGTAAGTATGTGTAGGCGGCAGGGTTAACATGTTTCACAAGGTCTACTTATTAATCTCAAAGTATATGAATGCTCTCTTATGTGTTAATTGCAGCCAAGGCAAATCTCCAAGTGTAAATGTGTTAAATTGGCAACTAGTGCCAAACTCCATGTGTGTCTCCTTATTTATGGCAACTGATATTTTTCTTAGATTCCTCTCGTCGAGAGGTGTAGGATTGATCTGAAGATCATCTGATTCCGACATGTATTCATGGAGATATGAATTTATTTGTGTTCTGTGATAATTTGTCAAGGTTGGCCAACAACCAAATTACCCCCACGTGTCCTCAATGTTTTATTATAAATAGAGGTCACCTTCAAGTCATTTGGTCACTCATCTCTTGTGATCTCTCTCCACTTGTCTTTGGGTTTTGGTAGTAGAAGAGATCTAAAGAGGATACGCTGCCCTAGAGGAGATGCCCTAGGCCTCAACGCAGTCATGGAAGCAAGACCTTAATGCAATCATGGAGGAGGATTCTATAGTGCAACTATTCCAATGCTGTCCTAGGAGAGGTCATCTAGATGCAGAGAAAGGAGGGTCATGTTATGCCCTAGCCGCTGAGGATAGAAGGTCTTATGCAGCCCTATAGACGTAGTTGAATGACTATATAAAGGAGGCCTTAATGTGCCCTTAACATGGTCAAGGAGGAGGCCTAATTAGTTGTGGAAGACAAGCCCTAAACGTTGTCAAGGAAGGGCTCCAATACGCAATCATGCACTGAAGGAGAGCCCTAAATCTGTTATCATAATGCACACTAGCCACAGCCTTATGAGAAGATCTATATGCAAAAAAGAGGAGACCTATATGCAACTTAAAGAAGCCCCTACATGCTGTCCAAAGAGGGAGATCTAGCCACAGTGAATGAGGTCTCTTCACAGCTAAAGAAGCTGCCCTAAATTGCAGTCATGGGAGAATCTCATACGTTGCCCTAATCACAGTCATACGTTGTCCTAAATGTGCCTATTCATCGCTGCAAGGAGATGCTTAATACGCTACCTTAGGAAGCCTCTATACTTTGTCTAATGAAGCTCTAAAAGAGCCCTAACCGCTGTCAAGATGAAGAAATAATCTCACAGCGATCCACAGTTTGATGAAACTCCTATCTACCCTAACCACAGTCCAAGAAGGAGGTTCCAGCCACTGTAAACAAGGTCTTTAGTTGCTGTCATAATGCCACATTGTTGTAGGTGACAGCATGACCTTTTCTGTATTGTTTGGGTAATGATATGATGGGCTAAGCATCCAATGAGGAGGAGCTATGGGGTTGCTGCATAAAGGCTAATTGGGTCACTATATGAAGGGACAAGGTTGCAGTCAACTGTTGGGCTAGGTCGCAGGCCATAGCCAACAGTTGGAGGCCTCTTCAAGTGCAGCGTTCAGACCCTATAAGGCCGTGTATCATTGGAGCAAATGTGTGCAGGCAAACTGCAATCAATAGGTGGACTATGGGGTTTGTTTAGAGTGTTGTAGCTCACAACATTTGTGCTCTATCTATAGTCCAGCTCTGCTATGAAATACATCAATCCTTATTGCATATGAAAGGTGCTCAGTGAAGCAGCAAAGGAGGAAGAGCTTTATAGGAGGAAAGCTTCAGTATTCTGGGTATTTGGTTGAGCTACTCTAGGCCTATCATCTGTTGCTTTGTGTTATCTTCATGGTGAAGATCTCTGATGTCTGATCTCCTATCTTGGCAAGTCAAAGTGTTGGCTTCAAATGTATATGTACTATCTCTCACTCTCTCTTTGTTGAACTATTGAAGAATATAAGAAGATTTGATGAAGTGTTCCCCACATTGGGGTTTGTCCCTGGCTGGTGCGACATCTTGAGTCCTCTTGTGTTGCCTTGTCTTTTGATATTTATGTTTATGTTCTATCTACACTTTACTATCATGCTGATGTGATTGCTAATCTAGAATTGATATTGAGCTAAAATTAAAAATTGAAGTAAATTGCTCTCAGCATAGAACATACCTAAAATTAACATGGTATCAGAGCTGAGGTGAAGACAAAGCCCATGCAAGAGTGAAAGAGCAATCACCGAAGACAGTTTGACCAAGTGAAAAGGCTCAATGGGTTCCTCATCCCACTTCCTGAAAGCAAGTGTTGGATTTTGTGAAGGGTAAAATCCCTGAGCCTCCGTTAAATACACCGGTTGCTCCTAAGATCAAATTCACCAAGGGTGAAGTCGAAGCGAATAAGATTATCAGAGTGGCGCAGCGGAAGCATCTAGTGGCCTACCTAAAGGTCACTTCTATGAAAAGACTGGATCTAAGGGTGGAAGGAAAGGCAGATGCCTTGCTTGCAATAAGTTTGGCCATTATGCGAGGGAGTGTCCAAAATAGAAGGGACACATCACATGATGATGATCGAAGGAATGTCAAGTACAATGGCAAAGGAAAAAGGAAAACGGACATCAAGGAAATCGCTGATTCTTCAAGAATGTGAGGAACTCCAGGTATGAAATCAAATGTTGTTTCTGAGTATTATCTTATGTTGGCCCTCTCCACCAAACTCGTCGAGAAATTGGTTTATTGATAGCGGTGCCTCAAGGCACTTCACTGGTTGCAAGAAGCACTCTCTAATATGATAGAGAAGGAAACAATCTTGGAGATTATTCTTGGAGACAATGCCACCTATCATGTAAAGGATGTAGGAAATATTACAAATCAATTGAATGAGGGTAACATGATTCTCTTACAAAAAGTTCTTTATGTACCTAATCTCAAGAAGAACCTGGTGTCCATTTCGACAATGGAAGTCAAAGGTTACAAAGTGGCATTCATCAATGGAAAGGTATGTGTTTGGAAAAGGAATTTTAAAGATGTTTTTACTCTTGGGTTCAGGGTTGGCAATTTGTATCAAGTTGTAGGAACTCCAATGGGGACCATAACATGTGACACATCTCTTCAATGGCACCGGAGGTGACAAGGATGCCTAAATTCAAAGAAGAGCATGAAGGTACATGTTTGAGATGTACCGAAGGAAAGCTTACAAGGGAACCATTCCCCTCATATAATAACAAGACCACAAATGTGGAACAACCCAAGAGGTTTTGAGATTCATGATCGCGAATCTCATGTATGCAGGTTGAAGAGAGCTCTCTATGACTTAAAGCAAGCACCCCGAGCTTGGTGTGAGAGGATTGACAGCTATCTAATGAAGCTAAGATTCACTAGGAGTGAAGCCAATCCAAACCATTGCATTAAGGTTGTGGATGATAGACCTCTCATACTGGTACTTTATGTGGATGACCTTTTATTGACAGGTTCTGACCCTCTCATTTGCAAAATTAAGAGGGAGTTGGATCCCGGATTTGGAATGGTTAACTGCAAGCCCGTGACTACCTCGATGGAGCCTACCGTTAAGAAGTTATGCAGTAGCGTTGTCGGACCTGATTTGGGAAAATGCCTCTGAGTTTCATCAACTCATTATCGCATTGATGTTCTTGGTGAACAACTGTCCGGATAGATGTTTTGCAATTAGCATGTTGAGCCAACATATGACTAAGCCTCATTGGATTGGTGCCAAGAATCTTCAGGGCACAATCGCTCATAACCTGAGATACACTATTGGAGCCGTGAGGCTGCATGATTTTTCTGATGCTGATTAGGCAGGTATTGTGGAGGATCGCAAGAGCGCTTCTAGGTGCTAGTTCTCTTTGGGTTCTGCTTCAACATCCTGGATGAGCAGGAAGCACAAAGCGGTTGTTTTGAGCACAACTGAGGCCGAATACATAGCTGAGAGTATGACCTCCTATGAAGCTATTCACATTAGCATAGAAGTAAACTGCAGATAGAACATAAAGATAAATCGCAGAAAACAAGCCAAGACAAGAGGACACAAGATGTGGCGCTAGCCAGGGACAAACCCCAATGTGGGGAAACCCTTGATCAATTCTTCTTATATGTTCTTCAATAGTTCAGCAGAGAGAGAGAGCTAGTACATTTACAACAGAATTCAACATTTTGACTTATCTTATCTAGATAAGAGCATAGATCATCTCTAAGAAGATAATACATGAGATCAGTTGAAGACATGTTGCTTCAACTGATTCTCCAAGGTGACTGCTTCACCTAGCATTGTGTTGAATCTCACCATCATGTTGCACCTCACCGTGCTGCACCATGTTGCACCCATCATCACTATGTTGCATCTCATCGTGCTTCACCAATCATGACTGTACCATGTACTTGTTGCACCAAGCATCATTGTTGTCCCAAGTATTATTGTTGCACCTAACTGCACTATGTACTTGCTACACCTTGTCGTTGTTGTTATCCCATTGTGCCACTGTTGCACAATGTCATTGTTGTCCCATCAATGTCATTGATGTCCCAACATGCTATTGTCCCATCAATGTCATCGTTGTCCCAACATGTTGTTGTCCCATCATAGTTCTGTCCCAACATGTTGTTGTCCAATCAATGTCATTGTTGTACCTTGTTGTTGTCCCCTTAGCCTTGCCATACCTGTTGTTGTCCCATGTGTCTTAGCAGCACCATGTAGCCCAATTGTCCCATGTGTCTTAGCAGCACCATGTAGCCCAGTTGTCCCATTTATTAGCATTGTTCCTGGGCATGTTTGAGTCCTCAAACTCTCATGTTGTCCCTGTTTTGAGGGTCACCTACAGCGCACCTTTTCATTCATATTAGGCCTGCATCTAGGGCACCATAGGTTAGCATTAGGGCTCCCTTTAGACTGCGTTAAGGCTGCCTTTAAACAACATTTAGGGTTGCCCTTTAGACTGCGTTTAGGGCTGCCTTTTGGACAGTGTTAGGGCCTCCCTTAGACTGTGTCTAGGGCTGTCTTTTGACAGTGTTTAGGGCTGCTCTTAGACTACGTTTAGGGCATGCTTCCTTGACAGTGTTTTTGACTTCTTTTTTGACAGCGTCCAAGGCTAGGGCAGCTCCCTTAGTCTTCTTTCCTCCAACGTCTAGGGCTTCACTCCTAGATTTCTCTTCCACTAAAACCCAAGACAAGTGGAGAGAAATCAAGATATAAGTGTGTGTGAGAAATGACTCTCAAGTCATCTCCTTTTATACTATAACATTGAGCACATGTGGGGTTTATTTGGTTGTTCGCCGACCTTGACGAATTGTCGTATAACACAAATAAATTCATAACTCCACGAATACTTATCGGAATCAGATGATCTTTAGATCAATCCTACACCTCTCGATGAGAGAGATCCAAGAAAAATATCAGCTACCATAAATAAGATAACCAACATGGAGTTTGGCCCTAGTTGCCAATTTTAACACTCCCTCTCAACTAGGGATAACTCGATACACTGATCCATATGTCCGACTGTACTATCTCTGCCATCAATGCCCTGCACTGCTTTGCTCTGCTGAACCATGAAGAAGAAGAATTGATCGAGAATGTCTCATACCATTCTCTACTGACCCGAAGTCCGTTTTATTGATCCCAGATCAATATCACAAGAGAGTATCTCAAACCACTCATACTAATCCCAGTTCAGTTCCATTGATCCCAGATCAATGGAGGTCATCCTAGCATAGGGAGTACGTAGATACAACGATGCATCCATCGATCGTACTACTATAGTCCCTAACCCCATTTCCCTACTCATTAACCAGATGAGAGGTACTTCCCATGAGTCCCAGACTACATGGGTAGGATGCCTTGACAAGACAACCATTCATCCTGTCCCTAAGTCGCCTCGGGGTATCACAAGGGAAGGCTGAGCCATTCACCTTGTACACAACGCACCACTAGGGGAGGGTGAGTCGTAAATTCATATCTCCATGAATACTTATCAGAATCAGATGATCTTTAGATCAATCTTACACCTCTCAATGAGAGGGATCCAAGAAAAATATCAGTTGCCATAAATAAGATAACCCACATGGAGTTTGGCCCTAGTTGCCAATTTTAACACTCCCTCTCAACTAGGGAGAACTCCATCCACTGATCCATAAGTCCAACTATACTATCTCTGCCATCAATGCCCTGCACTGCTCTGCTCTGCTGAACCATGAAGAAGAAGAATTGATCGAGAATGTCTCATGCCTTTCTCTACTAACCTGAAATCTGTTTTATTGATCCCAGATCAATATCACAAGAGAGTATCTCAAACCACTCATACTAATCCCAGATCAGTTTCATTGATTCCAGATCAATGGTGGTCATCCTAGCATAAGGAGTACGTAGATACAACGATGCGTCCATCGATAGTACTACTATGGTCCCTAACCCCATTTCCCTACTCATTGGCCAAATGAGAGGTAATTCCCATGAGTCCCAGACTGCATGGGTAGGATGCCTCGACAACAGAACCATTCATCCTGTCCCTAAATCGCCTCGGGGTATCACAAGGGAAATCTAAGCCATTCACCTTGTACACAGTGCACCATTAGGGGAGGGTGGGTCACCCTATGGTCGCGTGTTGCTCCAGTAAGTACCCCAAGCCCCCCGTAGCTCCCAAAGCTCAATGCATGCAACATGCAGGACCCTGATAAGAAGGTCCCTTAACGACTCCAAATCGTTCGGGAAAGTCACAAATTTGACCTTTCCCCAGGGCTTAGACAAAATGTCTGCGACCTGTACATCAGTCTCAATGCGATGGAGCCTCCTCGCTCATCAATGTACCATATCCCAGATAAGGTAGTATCTGATATCTATATGCTGGAGCAATTATAAAATACGAGATTCCTCAACAATCGAATCCCTCCCTGGTTGACACGGAAGATCACGGTGGTATCCATCATGTGTACAAACAACTCATTGAAGAGCTCCCACAGCCAAGCAGCTTCACACAAGGTCATACTCGTAGCTATGTATTCAGTCTCAGCAGTGCTCAAAGCAACCGTCTTCTGCTTCCTACTCATCCAGGATATCGAGCAGAACCCAAAGAGAATCAGCACTCATAAGTGCTCTTTAGATCCTCCACACTGCCTGCCTAGTCAACATTCGAACAATCATGCAGCGTCATATTTCCTATAGTGTATCTTAATCCAAGAGAGATTGTGCCCCGAAGACATCTCAGAAGATTCTTGGCACCAATCCAGTGAGGCTCAACCATATATGAGCTCATCATATTAATTGCAAATCATATGTTCGGACGGAAGTTCACCAAGAACATCAACGTGAATGAGTTTATAAAACTCAGAGGTATTTCCCAAATCTCGTCTAGCATCACTACCATATAACTTCTGAAAGTTAAGATCCTCGAGGTAGTCACGGGCTTGCAGTTTATTGTTCCACATCTGGAATCCAACTCCCTCTTACTTCTGCAAATGAAAGGGTCTGCACCTCTTAGAAATAAGTCGTCCTCAGAAGGTGCCAGTATGAGAGGTCTATCATCCACAACCTTTGATCAATGGTTTCGATCGACTTCACTCAGTGAATCTCTGCTTCATTAAACAGCTATCAATCCTCTCATACTAAGTGCGGGGTATTTTGCTTCAAGCCATAGAGGGCTTTCTTCCACCTGCACACATGAGATTCCTGATCATGAATCTCAAACCCCTCGGGTTGTTCCAAACCTGTGGACCTGCTACATGAGGGGAATGATCCCCTTGTAAGATTTTCCTTCGGTACATCTCAGACATGAAACTTCATGCTCTTCTTGAATTCAGGCATCCCTGTCACCATCTAACTCACATCGGGTAGGGCCCCATAATAGACCTACGGTGCTATAGATGAGATGTGTCAATTGACATGGTCCCTAATGGACCATCCTGCAACTTGATACAAATTTCCAACCCTGAACCCATGAGTAAAAGCATCTTTGAAAATTCTATTTTCAAACACGTACCTTTCCATCGATGAATGCCTCCCTGAAACCTTTGACTTCCATTGCCGAAATGGACACCAGGTTCTTCTTGCGATCAAGTACATAAAAGAGATTATGTACATGAATCGATTTACCCTCATTAAATTGAGGGGTAACATTTCCTACGCCCTTTCCGGGATAGGCAATGTTACCGCCTGGATCTACCTTAGGCTGAAGGAAGGCAGGTCTAGGGTAACATCAAACCACGCTTAACCTAGTAGCTAGCCCTACCAGGTCGGGAGAGGGCTCTCTCCTTGTCAATCTCAGTTAGGATGACTGCAATTACAGCTTGAGATGACTGAATTGAAATTATATTTTAGGCTAGGTATAGTACCTCTAGGGTTCTTTTAGATTTGTTTGGGTCGAAACAGCAAGAGAAAGGATGATTTGGATTATGGCATCAATGTCAGATTCTGGCGGCAAACCTGGGGCAAATTAAGTGCCATGTTCAGCCAAGTGAAGATTGTAAATGTGAGAAGTATAAGGGAGAAAGCCTGTTGCCCTGCAAGCATCAAACAAAGGATGGATCTGCAGCAGCAACTTTAGATGAAAGAGAATAACGAGGTTGTTCAACAGAGCATCTAGCAACGGATGAATTCTGTTAAAACTACCATTACAACTAACACCAAAATCACCATGAAAGGAGCATCATTATGGATGAATTCCTAACATATCACTTAGATAATGCTGAAACAAAGGAGAAAAACATTGTGTAAATGAATTACAGGAAAAAAACATACTGAACATTTAAGCACCGTGATGAATCCCAGGCCTAAAGGGCAAAAACTACTTTATTATGATATTCAATAAAACTTTACACAGTCCAAAATGCTTCTTCATGTTGCAAAAATCCAACCTCTACACTATGAAATTCATAAAATATATACATTTGCTCATACTTGTACTAAGGGAATTGAGCTCAACCATTTTCTTCAAAATAAAATCAGTTACATTAAACTTGGACTGAATTTCTGAAAATAGGTGTTGAAGATGAACTCGTATCTCCTAAACCATAGCACCTATTACAAAACTGAAAGAGGTTTTTGTAGATAAGGTCATGTAGGAGAAAAACCTATCTCAAATTTTGGAAATTCGTTTCCAGTTGCTCGTAATCTATGCCACAAAATCATCTCTAAAACAGAAAATCATTAAAAATTTAAATCTGTGAAAATGAGTTGTAAAGATCTAGTCACATATCTCAATTCATGACACTTGTGAATAAACTGAAAGAGGTTTTTGTTATATGGCTCATGGTTAACAAAAACCTCCTTGGGTTTTGAAAAATTACTTTCAATCTGTTGTAAGATGGCACCGCACTAAAATGACAAACAGTAAAATAAATGAAAATTTTGCTTTGTTTTAATGCAGGCTCCAAATATCACTACATATCTTCCACATAATAGCACCTGTGCATAAACTGAAGGAGGTTTTTGTTATTTGATATGTGATGGACAAAAACCTCTTTCACTTTTGTAAAATTCCTATCCAAACTGATTTTGTAGTAAACTTGTCCCTATGTGCAGCAACTAACCTCAAAACATGCATAACCAAGAATCAATCATTCATTTCGATCATATCTTATGATCCAAAAACCGGTTACAAGAATATGATATACCATTGGAAAGCTTTTTCCGAGCTTCCTCTAATGGGATACATTTGTGACATGTTTTGTGTTGAATATCATGTGCAAAACATCTAACCAAACCAAACCTAGTAAAAGCTCATGTTGATCCCTAGTGACAAGCTGCAAAGACTAGCACTAACAGGCCGCATCGGCTCCAAGTATAATCCCACGATTGTTTCCATCTCTTACCAAATTCAAGAGAGCACCCTTCTATCCGATGAAGTGCCTTGAAGCACTATAATCAATAAGCCAAATTCACACAGAATCTGAAGGAGAGGGCCAATACAAGACAATGCTTCTTTATCTTATCAGAAACAACATTTGATTCTTCATACCTGGGGTTCCTTGCTTTCCTTGAAGAGTCGGTCATTTCCTTGATGACCTATATTACCTGTCATTCCTCCGATCATTGAAGATGTCCCTGGAATGATTGGTATCTTCATAGAGAGATGTGTCCCTGCCATTCGGACACTCCTTCGCATAATGGACGAACTTATTGTAAGCAAGGCATCTGCCTTTCCTTTCACCCTAAGATCCAGACTTCCCATTGAAGTGATCTGTAGGTAGGCCATCCGAAGCTTTCGTTGCGCCATTCTAATAATATACTCTGCTTTGACTTCACCCTTGGTGAATTTGAAGAGGGATGAGGAATCCATTAATCCTTTTGTCCTTTCCCAACTATCTTCGGTGATTGCTCTTTCACTCTTACTTGGGCTTTGTCTTCACCTCACCTCTGATACCATGTTAATTTTGGGTATGTTCTATGCTTAGAGCAATTTATTTCAATTTTCACAGTTAGCTCAATATCTTTTCTAAATTAGCAATCACATCAGCATTAAAGTAAACTGTAGATAGAACATAAAGATAAATCGCAGAAGACAAGCCAAGACAAGAGGACACAAGATGCGGCGCTAGCCAGGGACAAACCCCAATGTGGGAAAACCCTTGATCAATTCTTCTTATATGTTCTTCAATAGTTCAGCAAAGAGACAGAGATAGTACATTTACAACAGAAGTCAACACTTTGACTTATCTAGATAAGAGCAAAGATCTTCTCTAAGAAGATGATACATGAGATCAGTTGAAGACACATTGCTTCAACTGATTCTCCAAGGTGACTCCTTCACCTATCATTGTGTTGAATCTCGTCATCATGCTGCACCATGCTGCACCCATCATCATTATGTTGCATCTCATCATGCTTCACCAATCATGACTGTACCATGTACTTGTTGCACCAAGCATCATTGTTGTCCCAAGTATTATTGCTGCACCTAGTTGCACCATGTACTTGTTGCAACTTGTTGCTGCTTGTAAAGTTTTGTAGATGTTCTATGCTAATAGCAATTTCACTTTTCTCACAGCAATCATACAAGAAGTTAAGCAAAATGCAGATAGAACATATAAGCAGATCTTACAGAAGACAAATCAGAAATAGGAAAAATGTGTGAGTTCGTTTCGGCGGTCAACAGGATGCTTCAACCAGCAAAGTCTCCTTTGGTCAGCCAGCCCAGCATGTGTCACAACAACCCTCCAATCAGTGGATGAGTCAACCCAAGTCGATTCTACAAAAGTCAACACTGTCCTGAAAAGTCAACGCAGGGGCAGCAAGCTAAAAGTCAACGCAGCAGTAAAACGGTCAACCCTTTGACCTCGATTTTTGTGCCAGGTAGTACGGCCTTCAAAAATCGAACCTTCCACAAGTTTTCAGCTTGATTGGACCAAGCGTTGACCAAAGTCAACGCTGGTCAAACTTTTGCGAAACCCTAGCAGCAGAAAATCGTACTACAGCTCAGCCGTACGGTCTGTCCTCTTCGTCCTTCCCACGTGTGGCTGAAATTCGTCCTCCAGGTAGCTCGTACTCTTTAGGATGAGAGAGGAAGATGTGAGTTGTGTTGTGATGAAATTCCCTCCAACTTTTCCTGTATTTATATCCATCAATGAGGGTGTGTGACACATCTGTTGGGCATGTGAGCCTACATGAAAAAACTGGCTGACCTTGCACATATAATTTATTAAGAATAATAAATTCAAAATATAAGTTCTGCTCATCGGATTAAGACTATTTTTATATGGATTTTACACCTCTCAGAAACAGGGATCCAACAAAAATATTAGCCTCTTAATCTGAGCATCAGAACATGGAGTTTGGACCTAGTTGTCCAAATTTAACAAAAACTGATATTCTTGTTATATAATTGCGATGGATAATGAATGAGTATAGGCTTCATTAAGTATAAAGGATAATTGCATGTTTACTTGGTTGCGAAACACAAGCTAATTAATGCGAAGGTGAATTTAGGCATAGTCCATGTGCAAGAAAGTGTTCGGTGGTGCCGCACCTCGCCGGCACGGTTGAAAGACCACCGTAGGCTTGGGGGCGTGACAGGAACGGTTAGAAGAATCCCGGCAACTGACCAAACAGATATGGAACTAAGTATCAGGCACCGGGAGATCGATTGAGCAATCTATTTGCGGTCACAGTATTAGGGTGGGGTGCACTGTGGATGAATAAAGAGAACACTGTAACCATTATTCCATGTTAATAAAAAACAGAGCATTTATTTGGCGCTGGAGTTTTTATACCCCGAGTCTTTTCTCCACTATAAATTTGGATATACTGTGGGTACCTTGCATTTCTGTGCCTTTTTCATTTTTATTTATATGCAAAACATATCTGTGAATGCAAGTTTTGTTGCTGTTGTTCACTGGTAATTCTGAGTTTTTATTTTCTGTGACAGCATTCACTGTTTTATTTTTTTATATGCTCATGTTCGTTTAACAACAGCTGAACATTTACCAGTTCCCTGTGATCCCTCCGTTCAAGCTGGGTCCTGGGAGGAGTCAAGTGCAACATATTTCGCAACATATTTCTTATCGTAAGTAAATAAATGAACATTGCATCACCATTATGACTCACAAGTCACAGAGAAATGAAGAAGCAGGATGCAGGAACCTGCACAGCTTGTGGAAGTTCCGACGCGGCTTTTCTAGCGTGGCGTTCATCTAAAAGAAGCAACCGTGTCGGGCCTTTCCATGATTTAACCCTGAAGTCGTCGCCCAATAGACCAGTTAAATCTTCATCTTCGTTGGTTTCGCCATTTTCATCTACTACTTCAATGGTCACATACTCGTCCTTGTTTCTCCCGCCTTTTCCCCTCTCCTGTGAACCATGTCCGGTTCTCTTCTTCACCTTAGGGCGTGACATTTGAGCAAGCTTCTTGAAATGAATGAACCCCCTGCTATTAAACTTGTTTGCGAGCTCTACTCTCTCCCGAAGCGGATCGTCCACGTTTTCATTTCTTGCAAAGACGCCATTTTCGTCTTCCTTTTGCTCGAACAGTTCTTTTATATGTTCGTCAATGTCGTCGCCCGAAACCCTAGCGATGTTCCTGATGCGAGGCCAGTTGAGTAAATGACCTTTCAATCTTGCTTGAAGTGCGTGACATTCCTCGGCCGGGACTCTCAGCGCTGCTATGTCGAAAACCCTCGTAAAGGACTGCTTGACTAGGTAATTGCTGTCCGGAACTTCCTCTAGCTCTATTAGTTTTTGGCCTTTGCTCAAGGAAGGCCCGTAGTCGATAATGGCATTAAAGTCAAAAGTGGAGAAAGAGTTGTATGATGCTGTGCAGCTGAACTTGAAATTGAATTTCGTTTGAGTTATGGCTCGGCATGGTTGGAAGTTAAGCGAGAATTTGTGCAGGGGTGGAAGTAATTGAGAAGGGAGTAAAAGCACCGAAACCATCCTGGTTTGTTAGTAACAAAATGTTGGAGCATGTGCAGCATTGACCAATAGTTCCAACCTGGTCTCTGTTGAATTAAAATATGTTGCAGAGGCCTTAGTCATGGCTGCCCCATCTCTGCCAAGTCCACGTCGCAGGGGCGGGGTGCGAGGTTTTGATCTGTCGCTTGAGGATATGTGCCTCTGCCACCTCTGATGATATGGTTGTGAGAAACGCTACTGTGAAGAAAGCTCTGTGGAACTCGTGAAAGTCTCGTCCATTTTTAATTATTTAAAATTAATTCAAATTTGTATTTTAATGATCCGAAATATTTATAAATTTCGGTCACTAATATTATAAAAAAAATGTATTAGAAAATTTAGAAATTGCAAAGAACTTTCTTGTGAAAGCGTCGTCCATTTTTAATTATTTAAAATTAATTCAAATCTGTATTTTAATGATCCAAAATATTTATAAATTTCCGGTCACTAAAATTATAAAAAATGTATTAGAAAATTAGAAATGGAAAATAATTTTTTATAATATTTTAAAAAATAATATATAAGGAAATGAAATGATATTTTAACGTTCACGAGATAAAAAATGGTTTATGGGTTTATTAGTTCCATGTTTTTCATCTTTTGCAATGCAATTTTTTTCATGTTCAAATTGATGATGAGCTCGCTCAATTTTCTAACAATCCTCACAATGCCAAGAAACCGATGCTAGCATAATCCCATAACTATCACATTCCAAAATGAAAGACAATGCCAAGAAACCGATGCTAGCATAATCCCATAACTATCACATTCCAAAATGAAATGTTTTTCTGATTCCACTACCCCAGACGTGCAAAATGTACACACCCATCCTTCCCAAGCTTCTTTAGGCCTTTTCCACCATCTTGTTTCACACCAAAGTTGATGCAAGTTGGTTCTTAATTAAGCAATAAGAACCTTTGCCCTCCACGGAGTGTTATCTCCATTGAGCTTTTTTTCTTTTAGATCACACATAGGGTTGACTTCTTTAATGTAGTACTTCTTCTTTCTACCCAACTCTTTTTCCATACTCATTTACGAAACTTCTCCATAACAAAATCCTTTAGCTCCTTGCTATTTGTGGGAGAGGCATTGAGGTAGATATTCCATTTTTGCATCCATATGTAGTTTTGTTTCATCCATGTTTTCTTTGTCTCACTCGTGCCTTCATTGAAGATAACATTAGGCCATCTACCTATTCCCATTTGCTCAATTCTTTTTAGATATCTTATGAGCCGCACCGTAACAATTGCTTCGATGGGAGTTGCTCCTGTTTCACTCAACATTATCTCATAAGATACCGAATTTTTTATTTTGAACTTGCTCATGATCAAGCGTTTTTGGATTTTCTCAATTTGTTTCCATTTTGAGATGGGGGTGCTGCTAGCCCACAATTCACACCCATATAGCATCACTCAACAAACTAGGAGTTCAAAAAGCGTTTTAGTCGTTTTCCAATCCCATAACTTTGCCTCTCTACATCTGTTTTGAAGAGCATATAATGTTTTCCACCCTCCTAAAATTCTCTTCTTTTTGCAATCCTCCCAATTAAATTTGTTGTTGAAATTAATTCCAAGGTACTTGTACTCATTTACTTCTTCAAGAATGTTGCCTTCAAAGAAGAACGTGTGTTGGCTCTACTTCTTTTTATTAGAGAAAAGCATTATTTTGGTCTTGCTAGTATTGACTTGCATCCCCACTTCTCTACAAAAATGCTCAAGGGCATATAGGTGCATTTGCAATCCATGGGCCAACTTAGAAATCAATACAAGATCATCTGCATATAAAAGAAGCGTTATCACAAACTCCCCCAACCGAACACTATCTCCACTTTGCAGATTTATCCACTCTTCCAGTTTATCAATATATAAGCCAAAAAGAGTAGGAGATAGAGGGCAACCTTGCTTGACTCCAATGTCACTTCTAAAGCTTTTTGAAATACCTGTCGAGGTTCTAATATTGACTTTCACTTCTTCATAAAGTCTATGGACCACGGCTCTATAATGCAAAGGAATTTCAAGTTCTTCCATTCTACGCCACAACTTATCTCTAGGGATTGTGTCAAATGCCTTTTTGAAATCAACAAAGCAGCAAAATGCTTAAAACTCGCTTGTCCTCTTGCCCTCTTTTCTTTTACTTCTGCCCACTTACTGATTGTATTTTCTACCATGCTGCTGAAAAGCTTTGCAAACAACAGATTGATCATAATGGTTCTATAATTGGAAGGATTATTAATGTCTCCGCTTTTAAAAAGGGATATTGCTAGGCTAATTGTCCAGTCCCTTAGGAATCCTTGTTGAATGATGTTGCTAAATATTTCCATGATGTGTGGTGCAAGAGTGTTCATTCCCCATTTTAGATACTCTGCTTGAAGCTCAACCAAGTCCTTTGCCTTTCCTGTTTTCAACTTCTTAATTCCAATCTCCACCTTCTGTAATGTGAAGAGCTTTGTAGTTGTGTTAATCCTGGAGGGAGGCTCCGCCTGTGATTCTTTCTCATAGAGTTGCTTTGCATATTCAAACCATTGTTGGGCTGTAATATTATTTTCGATTTGCTTCTTCCTTGGTTGAAGTTCTAGCCAAAAAAGCTTTGGGTTATTCTTTCTTAGATATATTAACTCTTCTCGCCTTGTTTGCAATAACTCATCTTTTTTCCGTTTTAGTATCTGCTTATAGAACTTTACATCCATCTTCTCCTTGTCTGCCTTTTTCAAGGTTATCCTTGCCATTTTGCATTCCTCATCAAACCAAGCATTTACATGAAAACAATTTGATTCTAATTTCTAATTTTTTGCTCTTTTGCACTTCTTAAGTGCACTTTGGATTATAATTGTTAACTCATGATTGTTGAAACTTTTGAAACCAGTTTTCTCCTTCTGAATTAATCTCTCTAACATTGTCTTAAAGATAGTACAATTTTCTTGTGTTAGAAGAATTTATCCCCTTGATAGTGATTGCCGAGAGCATTGGATTTTTCTCTCATTCTGTCTTTCTTCTAACCATGATAATTTTATATAAATTGGGTTATGGTCTAATTTTAAGTCCCAAATATGCTCTCCAATCTTAACTTCATCTATCTTTTCTATCAAGCTTTGTGAACACATCACATAGTCAACGACACTTGCCCCATTGTATGCGTTACAAGTGAAGTTCCCAGACCTTTTCCATCTATCTAGACTATTGCAAATAATTAAGTTGAAAGCCCCACATAGTGTAAGCAACTCATCTCCAAAATGATTGCTAACTTTGTCATCTTCTGAACACCTCACCCATTGGGGATTCTCCTCTTCAGTGAGCCAAATAGGATTGTGATCCTCTTTACAACAAAGAATACTAGTTTGATGATTTGATGTTCTAACATTGAATCTCCCACTAAAAGAACTTCTCCCCGCTGAGAGTACACGGCAATATCTTGCTTTAAAGTTGCATACGGATCCTTGTTGTCTAGCCCCTTATTTTTGTAAGTTTTTTAGACTTGAGGGGCAAAATAGCATGCTGCAATTCCTATGTGATTCTCATTCTCTAATATTTTGAACCATAAATATTGTTTATTTGCATCTCTTTAATTAACTGAATGTGACAACCTTCTTTTTCTTTCACTAAAACTAGTATTCCCCCATACCCTTTGTCATTTTCTGCTACCTTTTTCCAAACTACTAACTTCAAATAAACGTCAAACACAGGAGTTTTGCAACCATCATGTTCATGAGTTTCCGTGAGACAAATTATGTCTCTACCTTCCGCAATAGGCCCTAACCCAGGTCCCCTCCTCCAAGGGTAACCTCGACAATTCCAACAAATTAAAATTAGGTAGACCTGGGTAGGATTTGACTGCTACGCAATTCGGCACATAAGACTCATATTTGAGTCTTCACCCCTTTTCATCCATGTTGATCTTGTTGTTTTCCTCCCTATCATTGAAATCTTTGCTTTTTCTTTAGTGCCAACTTACTGCCCTGTTTTGCTCGGAGGCCCAAACATTGCAATAATTGCTTTACCATTATACAACCATGCCCTTTTCCCTTCATTTCTTTCTGCTCTGATTTTCTCCACTTCTTCCCTTCTCTCCTCTTGTTGTTTGCTGGTTAAATCTTCATCTAGGAAGAAGTGTGAGCCTTTCAAGAGTTTCTTCTTGCCCAAGAGTTGGTGTCTGTCTTACACGCTTTCCATGGTGAATTTTATGGGTCGAGGCCTCTCTTCACCCTCCTTGCTTGGTAAATTTTCCCTTTCCAATGTAGTTTCTCTTTCAAAAAGTCTCTTGTCAAATTGGGAGTACTTTCATTCTTCCCATAATCTCTTATTCCCCTGATAATAAAATTTGTTTCCATGTCCTTTCTTTCTTTGTGTTCTCTTTCTTGTGCTCTACGAGCACTTGCATCTTCTTCTTCCTTGTCCATATGTAACCATTAGTGTCTTCATATTTAACTTTGATTTCTATTGCACCGTCTTTCCTATTGTTCTTTTTTGCCCTCTCTTTTGGAAGGTCTGTTTGTTGAGATACTTGTGTATCTACCTGAGTTTCTTTAGCAATTATCACATCCTTGTTTGCTACTATTAATTCTTTCATGGTTTGCCACTCTGTGTTCATGATTTGTCATTCTCGTTTTCGTGTCACTAGAGCCTCTTGTAACATTGTTACTTGTTCTTTTAAAATTATATTACCTGTCATTAAACACTGATTTGCAACTGTGATATCTGAAATTTTACGGTCCCTTTCATGTTCTTTGGCTTCCAAAATCTCCAGCTTTGTCTTGGCCTTCATCAGTTCTTAGACATAGAGATCCCATGACCAAGTAAGAGGTGTAGATGTGGGACTGTAAATGATTGATTCTTCTTTATTTTTGTTGCTCTTATTTATTTTCTTTCTCTGGAACGGTTTTCTTCTTCTTTGTTCCCATATAAGGTGAGCAAGCCTACGCCTTAAAATGCCCCGATATTGCTTTGCATTTACCCAAATCCACTTTCATGTTTTGTCTGTTGAAGTAATTTTGACTTGACCCAACTGATTTGTTTCCACAAAACCCTCCTTCTCTCCAACTTTTGTGTCCTGGTCTACCATTTTATGCTTGAGAATCGCCCCCTAGTCGAGAACCTTCATAGCCACGCTCTCTCCAGTTTTCGTATTCTGAGCAAATTTAACCTCAGCAAAGGTACCTTCACCATTGGTTCTTCCGATCTCATATTTGCCTACCTTGTTCATAATTGTCTTCTTCAACCTCATCATACTTCTAATCGACTTGCATAACTGTCTTGCATGTATGACTTGAGACTAAGACCGTGACAGATTGGATCAATCAGCCTGCACCACCTATTCAACCGGCCTGCACCACATGTATTGGCGTAGAAGGTTGCCTTAGAGCGAAAGGAGGATGTTAAGGGGGTACAATATGTATGCGTTAGTGATATTTTAAAGTCCATGAGACTAAAAATAAAGGGGTACAATATGTATGCCTTCGTAGATTTAGCAGTCAATGTGGAGAGGTAGGTTCCTTGTCGCACAAACAAGAGGGTCTCATACACCAATGTGGTGTGTGGCTTGGTCGTGACCTTAAAATTGGATAGTAATATATATATATATATACACTTGATGACAATTGGGGTTATCTGGTGTGAGTGGAATAGTTCTTATTTTCCCTAAACCAACCTAGATTCATCTTAACTCTCTATTTACCAAGCCTTAAGAGGAATCAAATCTCTTTTTTCACTTTAAAAGAGGTTTGCATCTCAATAAATTTGATCTCTCTCTGTGTTTTGTAAATCCAAAGTTAAGATGGATCTAGGCTGGTTTAATTATTAATTATAATTAATTATAAATATAAATATAGTTTATTGATTCTTGATTATAATTAACTATAAATACAAATATAAATATAGTTATGAAGTGGTAAAGGAGGATGGAGTCGAGGGTTTCAGTACGGGATCTGTCACAGTTTAGGGTTTTTTTCAGGTTCCTGAAGCACATTTACAATTATCGTTATGATACCTCGCTGCATCTACTAGCCCGTACACCTCTGTTGTTACCTTTTATGCTGCTGACAAATTGTTGCAGTTAATACCTGCTCTCAGCCGTCTTAGCCTCCCCTACCCCTCCCTTATCATTACTATTCTGGTTTATACAGCGACGGGCTCCCCAACACTCCGAAGGTAGCTGGCGTGGTTTTTTAGTGACAATTATGGAGGACATAGTTGATTATTCAGCAGACCCTTTGGAGGGAATCTCTATTTGGACACATCCTCATACAAACCCGCCAGGCATCTTCTCCTTTGACTGTGAACTCTCCGAGGTTGTCGAAGCGTTGTCATCAATCACGGGATCCAAGAGCTCGATTATTACCCTCGAGGAGGTCAAACCTACCCTGCCAAACCTCACGGCATAATCTTTGTTGCCCTCTACGCTCCAGTTTGTGGAACATCCTCTGAACCCTATTAATGAAACCCTATCGGCGGGCCTCGCCCCATTTCCTCCATCAGTTGGCTCTCGTGCCCCCTCGGATGCTCAATTCGACATACATGTGACACATGCTACCGACTATCAACCCTCGTTGCCATTTATCGCTCCCCTGTCTGGCAACCTCACCGGAATTCCTCCCTTAACCGACATCTTCACCTCGGCGCCTATTGCAGACTCTCCTATCACTAGGACTCTCCCCCCTTCGACCAACCCTCAACAAACCTCATCTGATGATAGGACCAGGCCTTAAAAAAAAAAGTGTTTGAAACCTAAGGCCTATGAGATTATCCTTAGGTTAACCGAGGACACACAATTGTGCAATTCCATGGACACAATAGATCTGGTCTTGGTAGGCCGTGTCAGGGAACGCTACTACACCGCGGTAAGGATGAAGCAATGGGCTACTAAGTTATGGGTTCATCACCTGGCTAAACCTCCATTCGTGCAAACTTTTGTTAAGGGATGGTTTTCCCTACGCTTTGCCAAGGTCGAACACACAAATTGGGTGCTCTCAACTGTTCGGCATATAGAATAGACGTCGGTGCTCCTCCACAGATGGACTCTCATATTTGACCCTGATTAAGAGCGGCTTGAAGCTGGCCCCCTCTGGGTCCGCCTTCCTGGGTTACCATTACAGTTCTGGTCTAAGTACGTCTGAGGACGTATTGGGAATGCGCTTGGCACTTATTTAGAACATGACAAATCCTACCTCACTACAGGGAAGATGGCCTACGCTAGGGTCCTGGTACACTTGGATACCACTGATGGATTACAGGAGTTTATCATTATTCAATGGAGGAATTCCTCTAGGCGGCAAACCATGGATTATGAAGGAGTTCCCTTCAGATGCAGAAGATACCATAAGGTTGGGCACCTATATCGGGATTGCCCTCTTAATGGCAAGGCTCGTATAGGGGATTCTGGTAGGGTTATCCCACCAAAGTCACCACCGAAGCCGGGGGAACAGCCCCCTAGAGCTGACCCAGAGGTACAAGCGGATCTTGCTTCGGTAAAGAAGACCCCCTGGCAAGTGACCACGAAGAAGCGCGACAAACCACCTATTCGACCACCCTCTCCTCCTCTCATAAGGGCTAGGGCGGCTGCTGGAACTGCAGATGCTCTGGGTAAGAAATCTCCCTCCGCTATTTTTTCTCATTTGCTCTCTAATGCCAATGGTAATGTTTTTTTTGCTTCTGACGTTATTCATGGCTCGGTTGGACTTTCTCTGTCCCCCATCTCTTTGGCCTACTCCCCTAGACCCCCCCTCATCTACTTTCTCTACCATTCCCCCTTCGCTCCTGGACCACCCCCCCTAATCGCTCCTGCACCTGAGTTGGGGTCTCCTTCCCCGAGATATCAGACCCAATCCAAGGCAAAAAGACAGGCTTTGGACCATATTAGATTAGACTTGATTACGTCCCCCTTCCCCCCTAAACTTCCTCATGGTCGACCCTCGTCTCTCTCCAAAACGTAGAGCTTGGCTAGAGATGAGATTGCTTCTGGTAAACAAGCAACCATTCATGGGGCACTTAGAGCACAGACCCCCTTGAAGGAGACCCCCCATGAAGATAATCTCCTTCAATTGTAGAGGGCTCGCTAGGCTCGATAAAAAATTAGCACTTCGAAGATTGATTGCTGCAGAACCGGTAGATGTCATTTTTTTACAGGAAACATTAGGAACACCTGAAGCCATCTCTCACCTATTAGAATTGATACTCCCCGAGTGGATATTTCTTGGCCTTGATGCCAATGGAAGATCTGGTGGAATCGACTTGGGCTACAATCCGCGCACCATAAATCTCCGCAACAGTTGGGGTGGATCTGGGCATATTGGGGTGGACTTCTTCATAGCTAATCTAGGAATGGAGATTCAGTTTTATAATGTCTATGGGTCGTGCCACCATTGGCCTGAATTATGGGATCATCTATTGAGCTTTGAGCTACTTCAAAAGGAATACCTTTATCATGGGAGGTGATTTAAATTTCTCAATAGGCCATTCTGAATCATGGGGACACCAAGCACGGAGGGACCCCCTATTTGACTATTTTGAGAATGCCTTGGAATCACACAACTTGATAGATATCCCCTCCGCAAAGCAGCAACCCACCTGGAGGAATAATAGGATTGGGGATGACAGTCTAGCTCGAAGACTTGATCGATTCTTGATCAAGGAAAGACTACTTGACCATGGTCTTAATCATAGACAATGGGTGGGATCGGGAGACATCTCTGATCATTTCCCAATATATATGGAAATCTGTGGAGGGTAGGGAAAACCCAAGGGTCCATTTAAGTTTTGCTCTGCATGGTTAAAAGATGCTTCCTATATATGCATGGTCACAAATTTTTGGAAGGAAAATCCCCCAGCTGCTGGAGGAAACATAGTTAAAGGTTTTGCTCACAATCTTACCAAGTTGAAGGGGCTTTCCAAAATATGGGCACATAACAAAAGGGTCAAGGATGATCAAACCCTGAGGAAGGCAGAAAGTGAAATAACATAATTTGAAAATGACTTGGGTGGGGTATACAGCTCCATAGAACACAAGGAAAGAATCTCATCTTGCTATGTAGCTAGAGGGAAAATCTTAAAGGACTGTGAAGAAGTTTGGAGGTGGAGGAGTAGGGCGATCTGGCTACAAGAGGGTGATGATAACACAAAATTTTATCACAAATATGCAAATGGGAGGAAAGCAATAAATTCCATCTGGCAGCTCTTGGATGAACAAGGCCACTCTGTAAACAATTTCCCTCAGTTGGCATCATTAGCATCCTCTCATTTCAAAAAGATTTACAAAGCCCCCCTCCCCGATGTCAACCTTGCTGAAATAATTCAAGTGGCTCAGTACTTCCCATGATTTGTGGAACAGGAGGATGCCAGGGATCTGACTATGGAAGTTGCTCTAGGGGAACTAGAAGCCACTCTCAAGTGTTTTAAGAAAGATAAGAGCCCTGCGCTAGATGGTTGGTCGATAGAATTCTATCTAGATTTTTTTGAGATTCTCAGCTCAAACCTCCTCAAACTCATTGAGGTTTCCAGAAATAATGACAAATTGCATGCTCCTTTCACCTCAACCTTCATTGTGCTCATCCCCAAGATCGATAATCCAACCACCTTTGACAACTACATACTGATTTCATTGTGCAAATGCATTTATAAGATCATGGCTAGAATTATAGCCAATCGACTGAGGCCCATCTTATCCAAACACATATCTGCGGAGCAAATTGCCTTCCTACAAGATCGCCAAATACATGAGGCCGTGGGAACAACTCAGGAGGTACTGCACTCTCTGCATGTCAAGAAAATCAAAGGTATGATTCTTAAGGTTGATCTCTCTAAGGCTTTTGACAGAGTTTGTTGGTTGTACTTAAGAATGTTGTTAACCCCCCTGGGGTTTCCTTTTGCTTTCATTAAATGTAGAAATTTCTCTACAGATCAGCTAGCTCTAATACCATGTAGAAATTTCTCTATAGATCAGCTAGCTTTGATACCATGTAGAAATTCTCACTGTAGATCACCTGATAATGCAATGTAACTAAAGCAAAATACTTGATCTACTTCTACTATCAAACTTTGTGGAAGCTTAATCAATTTGAGCAAGATCAATCGGAACACATATAACAAAGAAGAAGAAATCATACACATGAAACACAGAAGAATAATCTGGGGAAAGCCTCAGCTAAAAAACCCCGCTATCTGTATTATCATACAAGTGGAAATATCTCAGGATTACACAAAGCTTTAGCTCACAAGTTGTCCATCTCTCAGTACAATCCCTCACTGCTGCTCATAGATAGAATAGACAACACATATGCCTTCCTTAAGTCCTCCAAGCCTCCTATTTCCTTGCGCAGGTTCTCCCTGGGTCCTCTAGCTGTCTCCTGTGTGATTCTCACCTCAATCACAACACTGACCTCTGAAATAACTGCACAATCCTGAAGGAGATAATTCATTCTGCATGGATGAGTTTCCTTTATAGGAAAATTCCTCCAACTGATAGTACATTGTCCCTTCCTCTGAACTCAACTAGGTCTCTGACTGAACTGACATGCATGAGCTATTTATGAGAGAATATTTAGTTATTTGGAGAACACTAGTTGCATGCATGCATGCATTAACTGACTAAACTCACAATTAATTCAACAAAATGTTTGAATTAATCTAACCGGACTTGACTCAGTTAACTAAACCAACTAATTACAACTCATCCTTATCTCTTTAACTGATGGATAGATTCCTCAATCAATGGAGAAATTGTTGCATGTCCCCACATAGACTTCATGTTTGATTTTCTACAACTAATTAACTCAAGATGAATTAACTAATTATTTTACAAACAGCTGCTAAGATCAAATTTGAATTTGAATTCTCAATTTTAGTTCAGGGACTAACTAAAATTGGAATCTATCCCGAAATACTATTTATAGCAATGTTATTTTTAGCACTTCCATTTTTCATTCCTTGTTGCTATGTCCAACACTGGTACCTGAAATGATATTTTTAGCAATGTTATTTTTAGCATTTCTTGTTGCTATTTCCAACATTAAATGGATTATGAGTTGCATCACTAACATACCATTCAATGTTCTGGTTAATGGAAGAGCTTCTCCCTTCTTTCATTCTTAAAGAGGTCCCTGCCAAGGATGCCCTCTATCACCATCACTTTTTCTCCTCATTATGGAAGGGCTCAGCAGAATAGTCAAAGAAGAATTCAGAAGGAGCAGACTGCAAGGCATATAAATCACAGATGACTGCATCTTGACACATCTCTTATTTGTGGACGATGCCTTGATATTTCTCAATGGTGGTATTGGGGACTTGACGAATATGAAGAATACCTTCTCTCTATTCAAAACGGCTATCGAAATGACTATAAACTGCACCAAGTCTACTTTGACAACGACTGGATGCTCCTAACACGAGATTCATTATACTCTTCAAAGATTTCAATTCTGAGGAGGGTCTCAAATATCTGGGATACAAGCTGAAGCCCCTAGGATACAAAATAGCAGACTGGACCTGCCTTACTGAAAAGATGGAAAAGCGACTCAACATCTAGTATCATAAATATCTATCAAGGGCTGGCAAACTTATTCTCATTAAAAGTGTATTGGAGGCTACTCCGATCTATTGGATGTCACTGGTATGGATTCCCAGGGGCATTCTCTCTAGGATACAGGCCTTATGCTGTAGATTCCTTTGGAAGGGTAGTCAGACGGAGACAATTTTTGCATGGATCAAGTGGGATGCTCTAAACTTGCCAAAAAAAGGGGGTGGCTGGGGCATTAAGAAGCTGAACGATTTCTCCTTAGCACTGGCAGCAAAGCTTGGTTGGCAACTCATTACAACAAGCAATATTTGGACAAAGGTGGTTGTTTCTAAATATATTGCCCCATTGCAAGTGATGGATTGGCTAAGACTACCTCAAAGGCTCTCCACAGAGATTTCAATCATATGGAAGGTTGTTATCAAGTCTATGGACTCCATCAGAGCAGGCATTACTTGGAAAATACATTCTGGATCGGCTGTGAGGATTGGGCTGGATCCATCGATTGGTTGTGGAAATGCTCACAGGCTGCCAATAGAACTCAC
This sequence comes from Pinus taeda, assembly GCA_000404065.3. Lineage (NCBI taxonomy): Eukaryota > Viridiplantae > Streptophyta > Pinopsida > Pinales > Pinaceae > Pinus > Pinus taeda. The sequence goes on along the minus strand of APFE030611627.1, from coordinate 37,624 downwards.
AAACCATCTCAATGCAACAAATATCACTCACATTAGTCACATTGCAGAATCTGAGCATACCACTTTATTTCAGCAAGCATGGAAATCGGCTCACAGTCTAAATATTTCGCATTAATGGACTCAGACCTGGAATGATTATATCGAGGCCCATACAAAAGCACATATCCGAATAAGTGAGGGTGAAGATGAGGTAATCTGGGCACTTTCGAAGACCGGGAGATACTCACCTAAGGAAGGCTACCTTGTGTTGGCCGAATCTTGTAGACCTTTAGCCATCGAGTCATGGTGGAAGAACCTTTGGAAGCTCAAAGCACCTCCCAGATGTAGACTCCTTATGTGGACAATATTAAAAATAAAATCCCCACAGGAGACAACCTCCTCAAGCATTCTCAATATGGTCCATATTGGTGTTGTCTCTGTAAATGCTGCAATGAATCAATCTCTCGTCTTTTTATAGAGTGTACAACTGCACAACAACTATGGCAATCTATTCTAATATCGATGGCACCACAATGCAAGTGGACGGGAACATCTATCACAAAGGCTTGGTCCGATTGGTGGACTATTGCTATCCCTACCAAACTTAGGAACCTACCACTCCTCGTTAGTTGGGCTCTCTAGATCGCGAGGAACATGCTCACTTTCCAAAGCATCGTCCCACACTGGCCCTCCATTGTTGCTCGTGTTTTGTCTGATTTTGCCCTCATTTTGAATGACATGGAGCCCTTAAGACCCTGCATTATTGCACCGAAGCCCATAAATCACCGAATTCCTTGGGCCTATTTTGACAGCTTCGCCAAGGAGGGAGGATGTGACGGAGGCACCATTCTATATATTTATGTTTCCCACCTATACAACATTCAAATGGGATTAGGGCGGGGAACAAATAACTTTGTTGAATTAACCACCGCAAAATTTATTGTTCAATTCGATTTGGATAAATACCATAGAGATCTACAATTATTTTGGTATTTTAAAGTTGTATGTGATTGGCTAAACAAATCTACAAGATGCTCTTCTTTTTCATTGAGACACATTATGGATGAGGCTCTGCGACTTATCTCTTTTTTTTACTCTTTTACATGCCATCATATTTACAGGGAACGGAACATAGCGGCTGACAGATTATCCAAAGAGGCTGCGGATAGGCCTCCAGGCACTTGGTTAATACAGGAACAAAGGGATGACGCTCATTATCAATACTACCATCGGCCATAAATGAACATCGTTGTATAGTATCGACGCATTGGGAGCTAGGACATATTTACAAGTCTTTTTTATTAGTTTACTCCATCTGTAAATATACATGTTTTTAACTAGAGATGATCATCACTCTCAAAGTGTTGGACTATTATCTGGTAAATTATTATGCAATGTGCAGTATATTACTTGACATTGATGCCTCCCTGCATGGACACAAGGCATCCAAATTTTGAACAGTTATATTTCTGAACCTTATTTTGGACAGGCAATGCCTCTCTTACAACATATGCATCATGCATTTACAACATGTAATTTTCTTACTTAATGAAAATTATGATTTTTCCAAGGGGAAAAAAATTATAAATATAGTTATTAATTTATGTTTTGGATCTAGGCTAGTTTAATTACTAATTATAATTAATTATAAATATAAATATAGTTTATTGACTATTGATTATAATTAACTATAAATGCAATATAAAATATAGTTTATTAATTTATGTTTTTATTTTACTTTTTACTTTACTCCAAAATGTTAAAGATTACAACATCTCTATGGTACCACCATCAAATGTTTAAATAGTTGTTAACTTTACTTATGAACCTCAAATATAAAGAAAAAAAATAATAAAAATTGAATTGGGTTAGGGGGGATTTTCGATAAAATATAATATTACAATTTTATATGTTATCCAATATTTATGACCACCTCCACCCAATAAAAAGTGACCATGGGTGGAGGGAAATACTAATTAAAATATAATATTATTATAGTTACTCAATATTTCTCCACCCCTTCTAATTTTATAGTTTAGTTTGCCTACTTTCAAACTTCAAATATAAAGAAAAATTACAATAAGAAGTAGACAAGTTGAGGGGAAATATTGGATAAAATGAATATTATAATATTATATTTTACCCAGTATAACCTGATAAAAAATAGGTGGAGGTAGACAAAAATATTAGATAAAATGTAATAATTACATTTTTCCTAATATTTGCTCCACCTTCGAACATATCTAGACGAATGTGAACATATCAATAAAAAAAGTTTTACCTTTACGGGCTACATGGATTCAATGCCATCATTTTTTACCGCTAATTATGTATCGAAATATAACATCAAACTAAGATGGATCTAGGCTAGTTTAATTTCCCTCTGAAATAGGTTATATTTCACATGAATACCATGGATAAATTTTTATTTTTATATATCCCTCTTTATCTCACTATATAAAGTGCGACTTAAAATAAAGGTGAAAATTGAAGTATTTTTATTTATGGCCGACATTGATTTTTAAAGTAATGTTATTAATTTATTTTTTAAATAACATTAATCACAACATCTCTTACATATACATATCCCTCGTGTACTGGGTTATAGAGCGCCTCTCGACCCAATAAGTTCAAATGCCTAATCGTGACATTATGAACTATAATACCTTAATGAATAATGCCAAACTTTGTGAATTTTTAAGTGAGTATACCTCACTCTAACTCTCCAAAATGAGAAAGAAAGAAATTATTTTTAACGTCCACGAGGCTAAAGATATCCTATGGGATAGATTGCTTCACCATATATTCTTATATTTGGCCCTTTATTTGTGGAGCCTCACAATAAACGCTCCCAACTTCTCTACAACCCCTCGCTGAATAAATTATCCCAAGAGCTAGCTGCGAGAATATCTGCACAACTTTCCTCGATGTGTTTGAAGGTCTCGCATTCTCAAATGAAATGTTTTTAGGTTTCCACTTTTTGAGAAGATAAAAAGATACATACCCTTTCTTCCCACTCTTCTTTTGGTCTTTTCCAACGCCCTGTTTCACAACAAAGTTGATGAGAAATAGTCCTTAACTAAGCAACAAGAATTTTGGCTCTCCAAGAAATATTGACCCCTATGTACGTTTTTTGTTGATGATTATGAGTGAGATTAAACTCTTCAATATAATACTTTTTCTTTCTCCCTGGCTCCTTATCCCAAGTACACTTGTGGAACTTATCCATGACAAAAGATTTTATCTCTTTACTATTTGTGGGACACATGTTCAAGCAAATACCCCATTTACTAAATCATTTATTATTTTGTCGCATCCAAGTCTTCTTTCTTTTTCACAATATGTCATTAAAGACAAACTTAGGCCCTGCCCTCTTCCATTTGCTCATTTTTTAAAAATATCTTATGACTTGCACCATAGCGATTGCTTCAATCAGATCAGTGCCCATTTCACTTAACATGATATCATAAGGAACTACACTTTTAATTTTGAACTTGTTTGTAAACAAGAGCTTCTGAATTTTCTCAATTGTTTCCATTGCATGTCGGATGTATTGTTGTCCCATAGTTCAGAAATGTAGAGAATCATTGGAATCAATAAAAGACCAAAAAGAGTTTGAGTGATCTTCCAATCCCATAACACTAACTCTCTAAACCTATTTTGAAAAGCATTGAATATTTTCCAAGCCCCCAAAGTTCTTTTCTTTCTACAGTCGTCCCAACTTAGATTTATGTTGAAGTCAATTATGAGGTATTTGTAATTTGCAACTTCTTCCAGAGTGTTGCCTTCAAAGTATAACGTATGATGGTTATGCTTTCTTTTGTTAGAGAAAACCACTACTTTTGTTTTGCTAATATTAACTTGTATACCCACCCATTTACAATAATGCTCAAGGGAAAGTAAGTGCTCTTGGAAACCAAGAGCAAATTTAGCAATCAGAATAACGTCATCTACATACAAAAGAAGCCTTATAACAACTCGCCCAACTCGATACCATCACCCCCTTGTGAATTTAACCACTCTTCAAGTTTGTCAACATATAAAAGCAAAAAGGGTAAGAGACAATGGGCAACCTTGCTTGGCCCCAATATCACATCTAAGACTTCCATAGATGCTTGTTGAAGTTCTAATGTAATTTTAAAAAAATGGAATAAATCAACCTTAGAAGTTCTAATTCTAAGGTTGATTTATTCCATTTAAAAAAATTATATATATATAATAATCAAATATATATTAAAAAAATCCACATAAACGTTAAATATTACAATACATTATATCTTCCACAATGTTGAAGATGTAATTATTAATGACTGAAGCTCGAGGTTAAGTTTTGTTGTCTCTTCAAGAAAATTTAAATATGGTAACACGTGAGTATGGCTTCAAGAATTTTAATTTCATTATCAATAATTATTAGGTGAAGGATAGGGATTTAGCCTCCATGGAATGTTTTAGGATTTATGCACAAATCAAAAGTTGAAGTTTATCTTCAAAGTAGTTATGTCTTCTTTTTTTTTTTAAATTAAATTGATTAGTTAAAAAAATGTCATATGAAAAGTGCCATATGAAATGAGTTATGGTTTTTTGGACATGTGGTATTGATAAGTCATGGTATTGTAACAAAGCCTCTTTAAAATTAAAAATCTCCATGGTAAAGTGATGGTGAATATCCATGGTTAAGAATCTTGTTACATGTTTTTTTCAAACGTATAAATGTTTTATTTATATATTAAATATTTTATAATTAATAATAATAATAATTATCATCCGACGAGGTGTTTTGCACACAAGAGGGTGGGGAGTGGGTTGTTGTTGTCCCACCAAGCCATTCGACCAAGAGATGTGGCAACATGCCCCCTAAGATGGTCATTCAGGCACATGAGATCAACACAAAGAACATTGTAATCCTATAGTTTGGCACCATGCAATTTAAAATCCACCCCCATCATTCAAACCATTGTCAAATATGCTTCACTTAACACACAATATCATTATTTGATCATCTCAGCTCCTCATCTTGTGTCACGGATACACATTTTTTTGCCAACCAATATGGCATTCAATGCCACAGTAATGGTAATTTATAGCTCCACCACCATTGAAAACCTTGGACAAAAGGATATAAGGTGAGGTGGGGCAATTACAAAAGTTAATTTGGTTGCTTTGATGGTTTATTCCTCCCATAAATGTGGAAGTCTAGCTTTTGAGGGATAGATTATATTGGTTCACTCCTTTGAGCCATGCTTGCAACGCTTCTAGCTCTCCTCGCATATTTGGAGGAAGGGAAGGCCAACGTAACACAGATCTTTGCTCTACAAAGCTATAATCTTCCCTCCTCAATCTCAACTAGCATCTTCATTCACTCTGTAACAACATTCTTTGCACAACACCCCACTTCGAATCCTGAAATCAACAAAAGCATTCTACAACGATGAAAAGACATTACAACAATTGAGCGGCCTTTTTATTGAGTAGGTTTACCCTTTTCTATGATCTAGATTTATGCATGAATGAAATGAAATACAGATTCAAACCAAAACATAGAGATGCAACGAAACAAAATTTCAATTAATAAAATAGCAATCGATGAAAATTGATTACATACATAAGAGAAAAAAACTAGCTCGGGTGATGATAACATATATCTGAGAAGAGATGTGGTGGCGACATGCCTACTGAACTATGTTATAATGAGGCTCAAAGGCATTTTTATTATTGAGAAATAATAGAAAACCCTAAACATCCAAAAACTTAACCCTAAGAGATGAGGCACCAAAAGTTTGTGGCCCGTGTTGGGGTTAGTTAGTACATCAAGTTCCCGAGGTGGTAACTTTGGCATACGATCTTCGTCTCACACGTAGAAAACCTTATTAAAAAGATTCATTCGAAGACAACAACTTTCTACTGTAAACCCTTATGATTGACTGTGGGTTTTCCCGTTTTCCAAAAATAACATCGATTAGGGCCTCAAAATGGTTCTGGAAGTTTGGGACCTGAAAAACTGTCAAAAATAGTAAATTGTGATAGAAATTACGAAACTGGAAGGAAATAGTGTTGGGGGACTAAGTGGAATGGGAAGGTGGCCACCAAAATCCACTTGGATTAGTCCTCCCCCCTTAGGAAGCAATGGTCATCATTGCGTTGAGTGCCTTCATGACATGGGGAAACTTCAGTTGAACATGGTCCTTAGTGAGCCACTTGCCTTGGTGCAGGAGTTGGCTAGCTTTGACAACCCGATACAGTTCGATCCTCTGTTCGTGAGTGTTTTTAATCTATGTGTCTATGATCCATTCATTTGTGGCTTATTTAATGCAATCTAAGTTGAGCTTTGTTGGTGTTAGTTGCTCAGAAATGTTTGATGTATCGAACAATGGTGGAAAGTATGGCCGAAGGCGGTCCACATTGAACATTGGGTGCAGGCCAAGGAACGGGGGAATGCTTAGCTCAAAATCATTGTCACCCATGGCCTTAGTGATGGTGTGAGGCCCATATCAGAATGGTCACAACTTTCGATGGGCTTTGGTAAGGTGTTCCTTCTACAAATTCAACCACACTTTTTTGTCCACTTGAAACTTATATGGCACCCAATGTTGATCATGACGTTGTTTGTACTTAGCATTGAATTTATCCAAGATGTCATGGACCTACTAGCGGATATGTTGTATGCATTCAATAAACCTTGTGACTTTACCAGTTTCGAATTGAACATGTGTAGATTTTGTCTGTGTAGTCGCAAGAGGATTGCAACATCAATGGGACACAATGGTTGAAATCACATGCCCACTTGGAAGAGCTTGTGGCTAGTGGAGCTATGGAGAGCTCTGCTATAGTTGTATTACACATAGGAAAGACTCTCATCCCATGTTCGTGGATGCTTAGAGTTGTACGTGTGTAGTATGTGCACTATCATCTTGTTGACAACTTATGTTTGGGCTTTAGTCTGAGGATGGAATGCAGTCGAATTAGTGAGCTTAGTGTCAAACAATGACCAGAGGCTTGACCATAATATGCTCAAGAACCTGCTATCCCAATTTGAGATAATGGTCAGTGGGATCCCAAAATTCACCCACACCCGCTTAGAGAAGAGTTTGACAATGTCTTCTGTTGTGATACTCTTCTCACAACCCATCAATATAGTCATCTTAGAAAATCTATCAATGACAAAAAATACACAGTTGTTACCATGCTTTGTAAAAGGAAGGCTAGACATATAGACCATGGATATGGATTCCCTAGGCCACTAGGAGTAGGAAGAGGAGTATACAAGCCTTGCTTCTTAATGGTTGGCTTACCGATGGCATAGGAAGTGTAGGGTCTGATATATTTTCCAAAATCATGTTGGAGATTTCGCCAATAAAAATAATTTTGCAGTATTGTCACTATCTTCTCTGCGCCAAAGTGTCTGGCAACCCGACTGTACTGCGCTTCCCAAATCATCTTGGCTTTCTCGCTTGAAGGAACAAAAATGTGTCCTAGGTGGCATAACAATGTGTCTTAGAGGTGGAAGCCTAGAACTTGCTTGCCATCCATCAATATATGGTATGTGGTGGTCAATTCTAGATCATTTTTGTAAAGTTACATCCATCTAGAAGTCTCGTGCCCACGAGAGTCAAGAATAGTGGTCATCACCACAATCGGTGGCCGACTGAGGAAATTTGCAACATTATTGGTGTTTCCCTTCTTGTAGTTAATGTTCAGATGAAATTGTTGCGAGTATGGAGACCATTTTTGATGGCAGTTGTTCTGCAACTTCCCTTGTGTCTGTATAAGCTAAAGAGGTCAATCATCCCTATGGATGATCGTCCCCTTCCCTATAATTTAATGTTTCCACTTCCAGAAAGCTTGCACGTTAAAATACATATATTTATCATAGGTGGGGTATTTCTGAATTGTATAAGAGAGTTTCTAATTGTGATAGGCCACCAGATGCCTTTGTTGGTTGATAACTGCACCATTGGCATAGTTGGAGGCATTTGTCTCAATTTTAAATGGTTGTTGCAGGTCTGGCAATGTGAGTAGTGGTGCAGAGCAAAGGCGGTACTTTAGTTAAATGAATGCCTTCTATTGGTACTCGGACCAAAAAAACTTTGATTTCACACTGCCCTTAGTAACTTGACTCAAAGGCCAAATGATGTGAGAGAATCCCAACACAAACATACAAAAGAAATTGGCAAGCCCTAGAAAGTTGTGAAGCTTTGTTAGAGTGGTCAAGGTTGGCCAATCCCGAATGATTTGGATCTGCATGCACACCTTGCTCATCAATGATGTCACCCAAATATTGGACATGGTTCATGCTAAAGGTGCACTTCTCCAAGTTGGCACATAGTTTGTGTTGTTGCAGGGTTTGAAGGACCTGTTGAATATCTTGCAAGTGTTATTCCCAACTTTTGTTGAAGATGAGGATGTCGTCTAGATATACAACCACAAATGAGTTGGTCAAGGGCCATAAGATGTCATCCATTAGCCTCATAAAAGTTACAGGGGCATTTGTCAATTTGAAGGGCATGACCAACCACTCAAAAAGGCCCTCCTTTGATTTAAAGGCGATCTTCTATACATTTGTGGGTTGTATAGGAATCTAGTGGTAGCCAGACTTCAAATCAATATTTTTGAAGTACTTAGACCCCTTCGGTTGGTAAAACAGGTCATCGATCTATGGGTTTGGATACATTTTCTTGACAATGATTTTATTTAGTGTTTGATAATCAATGTAGAGTCTCTAGGTCCCATCCTTCTTTTATACAAGTACAATTGGGCTTCCATAAGGTGAGGAACTTGGTTGAATGTACCATTTTCGTAGTAAACCCTAGATTCGTCGCTTGATTTCTTTATTTCCAGAAGAGAGTGGCAGTATATTGGCCAATTGGGTAAAGGTGTTCCAAGAGTCAGATCAATTGCATGCTTGACCTGACAATGCATAAGTACCCCTATGGGTGAGGAGAAGATGTCCCTGCATTCTTCCACGACTTTATCCACCTGCTTATGTTGCATGGATGGACCCTTCCTTATTGCCATGGATGTGGTAATGATATTCCCCTTACTTTGAGAGTGAATCAGATAGGAAACAAATTTCCCAGTCTGGGAGATGATCTTCCTAATTTGGTTAACAGAGATCAAAGAAATGGTGGTAGGTGGGTCTACCTCTGGTATCTTGTATAGTAGTGTGAGGCTTGGACTCATACATAGGATGATGCATCCACAAGTATGGATAGCCTAATAATACATCACAAACTTCAAGGGGAGCAACATCACAATGTACCTCATCCGTGAAGGGCTTGATGTTGTAGGGCAAGCGACACTGTTGGCTGATGTCAAGATCTCACTCTTAGTGGAGCCACACAATGGTGTATGGTTGCAGGTGTGGTGTTGTCAATAGGCCCAACCACTTCATCACCTCGGCTAAGATAAGGTTCTTTTGACTCCTGATGTCAGTAATGAACTCCAGCAGCAACCCCCTCACCCACATCCGTGAGTGGAAGAGATGCTCACCCTCCTCTAGATCTTTGAGCTCAATATTATTTACCTTGGTGGTGGCAATGGTGACACAAGTTTTTTCATCAATAATATGCTTCGCCTTGTCATTCTTTGGCTCAGAGTCAGAACACATATCTAACTCTGAAGCTTTTAGCTCGGCTACCAATGACTGCTTAGCACAACACTCATTTGCATTGTGGGTGGGGCTCTTGTGGAACTCTTAACACTTTTTGGTGTCCTTCTTCGCCTTCGTGGTGATATTCTTTGCTTGTGGCTTTGATGGGTTGTCATAGGCCACTACACCTTGGCTTTGTCCTTTTTTTGTGGTTTGGAGGTACCTTTTCCCTACTTTGGATTCACAAATCGAAAGTCCCACTTCTTCTATTTAAACTTTTGCTCAATCCTCACAGCATATCGACCCGCCACACCAAGTGAGGAGATGTCTAAGAACTCCATTTCTTCTTGGATGTACTTGTGTAGAAAACCACAGTACTTGTGTATCAAATGTCGCTCAAAATCCTTGATACCCAACTTTGTGCGTAGGGTATAGAAATTGTTTTTGAAATCTAGCACATCTTGGTCCATTCCTTGTCGTAGTGATGTCCACTTTATGTACTTGTCCTCATAGCTTCCAACAAGGTAATATTGTTCCTTGATGACATCTCAAAAGGAATTACAAGAGGGTGCAGATGAAAAATAGTGAGGGTTTCTCCTTGTCCCCCTACTCATAGTAGGTTTCCCACCAGTCCTTGACATGGAGAGCGGCTTTCAAGAGTGAAAAAGTAATATTTTCCTTATCAAGAAAAATTATGGAGTGAAAAATATCCCTTTAGTAGATTTAGCCATATATCCAAGGGATCTACATCTAGTTCGTCTTTAAATACAGGGATGTCAAAGTTAACTTTTACCTCAAGGGGGTGGTGCCTCTAAAGTGATTGTTGGATGAAGATGATTCACCCGCTAATATCCGCTGAAGGATCTGGGAAAAAGTGTCCATCATTTCGTTCCTTTGTCACTCGAGGGATCCTTTGAGCATTATTTTGAAAGGATCTCCTACTCCCTTGTCTTTCTTTTTTTCTGCCATGGGAGGTCGTCATGTCGGCAAGGTCGGTATTGCAAGGGTTCGACCAGTTCAAGTTCCAACTCTTTATATCTCGACCTCGTTGGAGAAATGCACAAAAAATAGAGAAAGAGGATACCACTCTAGTACCATTGATCCAAATTTATGCAGGAATGAAATGAAATACAAATTCAAACAAAAACATAGAGATACAACAAAACAAAATTTTAAATAATAAAATAGCAAATGTTGAAAATTGTTTACATACATAAGATAAACAAACTAGCTCGGGCAATAATATCTTATATCTGAGAAGAGACGTGACGAATACATGTCTATTGAATTGCGTTACAATGAAGCTCATATGCCTTCTTATTATTGAGAAACAATGGAAAACCCTAAACATCCAAAAACCTAACCCTAACCTAAGTCTTTTGGTACATCAACTTCCCGGGGTCATAACTTTGACATACGATCTTCGTTTGACTTGTATGATACCTCACTAGAAAAATCTATTTGAGGACAACAACTTTTTACGCAAACCCCTATTGTTAATTATTAGAGTGGTTGTTTTCCAAAAAAAACGTCGTTTAGGGCCTCTAAATAGCTCTGGAAGTTCAAGACCCAAAAAGGCCAAAAATAGTAAATTGTGCTATAAATTATGAAACTAAAAGTAAATAGTGTTGGGGGGCCAAGGGGAATAAGCGAGTGGCCACCAATATCTACCTGGATCATTTGTAACACCTTCCTCCCACATTTACCGATGTTAACCAATCTGCTGGGGTAAACATGTTATAAGAGGCTACTATGATGTGATTCAACTCCTCGTACAATTAAGGAAGTGGAACCTACAAAAAAAAACCATTATGATCTTCCACGCATGCTACAAAACCTTTAGGACCCAACCAACCTTTTCAAGTGACCAACCCCTAAGACAACTTGACATTTCATTGATCTAGACCCTCGACCACTCCTATGACAAGCCGTGCATGTGATTGAGGCCTTCCAGTCGCTCCCACAACAAAGCGTGGCAATATTGTGGAATTTTTTAGCGAGTTCTGAGCCAGCGACCCTAGATTTTGTGCCACTTTTTTAGGGCCATGACTCAAACCACTGCCCAAAATTTCATGAAACTTTCAGAAATGACAAATAACAATGGAATAAGGCTACTAATGCAATCATTGGTACAAGTACTTGATCTAAACCTACTAGCCATGACATGCATTTCGTCAAACATGTCACCAATATGTAATATATAGGTCATAACAACAAATTTGAGCATAGGGGTCTCATACTTATATGAGATCCATAAAGAAGCATTGTTGCTCTATCACAATAGCTTCATTATCATATATTAGGTTATATATTCATTGTACATTCATTTGCAAATCAAAACATGATGAGAGCCCTACATAAAGTTTGTCATTAAACATACTCCAAATCAACATATAACTAGCATAAATAACAAGGATATAATAGCCATAAGTATCACATATGAACCAATACATTTACACATGAATACCAAGGAGAAGAAGTTATTATTAATGAATGCAAAAGCCAACTAGGTATGGGACTTCGACGAACCACCCGACCATAGATTGACTTAATCAAATATTTCTTTCAGCCAATCAACCCCATGCGATATTACAAGCATGAATGTGGGACTCAAAACTAAACCAAATCAAGTTTCCTCGGGCTTTACTACAATCCCCACTGGATCACTGGGCTCTAAATAAATATGGATGCCACCGGATGATCAAGGATTCGTAGGCGTATTCAAGACCCCACCCTCCAGGATTTACCATATATCCCGCCATTCACTGGTTGAGGATTCCTAGGCCTGATCAAAAGCACACACCTATAGGCTTTATTGTATATCCCACCATTCATTGTTTGAGCATTCTTAGGTCCACCAAGGCACACAAAATCCAACTTTACTGAAATCCCACCTTCTCCAATCCAGGGATTCCTGGGCCTTATGTTATTTCTTTCAAAGATCACCTCACTTAGTTTTGAAATCATTCGGAAATCCAACTCAACCAAATACAAGAGAACCCATCACACCATGGCTATAAAAAAATGGCAAGGCAAGGTTGAAGAACATTGTCACACTTGGGAAAATCCATGCCAATGACAATAAGAGAACTAAATACACACATGCATGTACCATGCATGCCAAATCTAGTAAGGAAATCACACATGCAAATCGATACCTGCAAATAAGCCCATGTAGCTGCTATATGTTGCTCTTCCTTGCTTGAAATTTGGTTTCCTTTGCCCTCTTGGTTGTTCATTTTCTTTCCTTGATCCAATGCTAGAGTGCTCCAAGAATGCTCCTAAGTGTCCAAGAGTGAGAGAGAGAGAATAGAGAGAGAGCTCTAAAAATGAACTGACAAAAAGGTACCAACTGATCCTCAAAAGCCTTTTTATTAATGAGGCCTCTATTTTCTTCAATTTTCCATTCCTTCATTTTCCTCCTCACATGCAACCAGTGATCTTTCACCTTCCTTTTCTCCTAATATCCATTATTTTCATAAATAAAATGTCAAATAATGCCTCATGCTTTTTCAAAGCCTTTGCCATTGTTTTTTCCAATTTCCTTGGCCATAATAAACCAAATGAACACCCACACTAGGATGATTTTCCCAACACTTAGCTTGGAATATGTGTCCCATGACCTTCATTATTATTTTGTCTTTATTAACTTTATTACATGGAATGTCAACTAGGGTTGTTACAAAACCCTCCCCCTTGGGGGAACACTGTCATCGGTGTTTAATGACACCTACAACCAACAAGATTGTTGAGAAATAAAACATAATGCCCATGAAGCTTTATAACTTAGCTCGATGCAGTATTTACAATGACCATCCTGCTAAGAAGAAAACCAAGATGACACGTAACAACCATAACAACATGACACCCATACTGCTTATTGGAGCTTTATAACACAACTCGTGTAGGTATTTACATTCATGTACATATATACATATACCAAAACATCACATCAAAACATATGCCAAAAACATTCGCTCAACTAGCGAATAAAAAATGATACATAGCCCGCATCTAATCAACCATCTCTCATGTAGCTTCATCAGGCCCAAAGTGCTTCCACTGCACTTTAACCTACTCGATTGTTTGATTCCTAAGCATGAGCATATTTCTCTGGAATATACACTGAGGTTCCGACTGGAATTCTCCATTTGGCTCCACATACAATACAGACTAGTCAATCACATGATCAACATTTTTAACATACTTCTTAAGCAATGACACATGGAAAACATCATGAACTTTCACTATCAAAGGTAATGCAAGTCGATAGGCTACTGCTCCAATCCTTTCAAGAATCTTGAAAGGTCCACAAAACTGAGGTGTCAGCTTGGCTCATGATCCAATCCTCAATGAGCTCTTTTTGGGCTTGACGTGCAAATACACTTGTTCCCCAACCTGAAACTCCTTAAATAACCTGTTCTGATCTGCATAACTTGTATACTTGTCTTGTGCTTCCTTTAGATTCTTCTTGATTACCTACATATCATGTTCCATCTTTGTAGACATATATGTTCCAATCAACACCTTATTAACTGGACCACTCCAACTGATGGGAGTATTGCAACTCCGCCCATATAGTGCCTTAAACGGACTCATCCTCAGTGACTCCTGATACCCATTATTATAAGAAAACTCAACCAATGGAATATACTCCTCCCATATCCTCTATTGATGCATCACATACATCCTCAACATGTCCTCCAATATCATGTTGACCCTCTCTGTTTGTCTATCTATCTACGAATGATAAGTTTTATTGAAGGTCAACTCTGTCCCCAAACCTGTAAACAACTCCTTCCAAAACTTGGAAGTGAACTTAACATCCCTGTCTGACATAGTCTTTCTTGGAACACCATGCATCCTCACTACATCTCTAATGAATACTTGTGCCATATCACTAGATGAATAAGTATACTTTTGTGGAATGAAGTGCACTACATTAGTCAACTTGTCCACCACAACCATGATGGAATCATGTTGTCTAGATGTCCTCGACAAACCTGCGATGAAACCCATCAAAATGACTCCCACTTCCACTCTGGAATCAGAATCGACTGTAGTAGTCCACCTAGATGCTTACATTATGCTTTCACCTGCTGATAGTCCAAACATCTAGCCACAAACTCTACCACGTCTTTCTTCAAATTTGGCCAAGGATAAAACTTCTTTACTGTTGTTAATGTCTTTTGGTATACTGGGTGACCTGAATACAATTTTGCATGAAACTCCAGCAAGAAAGTCTTCTTGAGATCATTATTGTCTGGCACATATATCTTGTCCCTAAATCTGATCAAACCATCTGTTGTAAGATGATAGTCTACATCTTGTTCACTTGTACCCTGCTATAACTTGTGCATAAGCTCCATGTACCTGTTGATCTGCCTGTAAGATCCAATCCTGTAAGTCTATCCCATAAGAACTCATAGATGTTATGTGATTCACTTATATTCTCCTTACTCTTGATGTACCTAATCTCAAAGTCAAACTCACTCATCGTGCCCAACCATCTAGCTTTCATGGCATTCAGATTCAGTTGGTCAAACAAGTATCTCAATCCACTGTGAAAGCTCCTACTGAGAAGGTAGTGTCTCCACATATTCAATGCATGAATGGTTGCTTCCAATTCAAGATCATGTATCAGATAATTCTGCTCATGCTCATTCAGTTTTCATGACTCGTAACATACTACTTATCCTCCCTACATAAGGACTCCACCAAGTCCTATCTTGCAGGCATTTGTGCATACCACAAATTCTTTGTCTAGATCTGCAATTTTTAACATTGGAGCATTCATCAACAACTGCTTCAACTATTCAAAATTGATTGCACATTCCTCTGTCCATCCAATTTTTTTACCTTGCTTCTATAATGACGTAATAGGATATGCAATGAGAGAGAAGTTCCTAATGAACCTCCTATAGTAACCTGCCAGCCCATAAATGATCTTGCCTCATCCACATTTCCAGAAGTTGCCCACTCCATGATAGCTCTTATCTTCTCCAGATTTACTTCTATACCTTCGTTGGAAACAACATGTCCCAAGTAATGTATCTTTGTCTGAAATAAATGACATTTACTGATATTAGGATACAACTGATGTTCTCTTAGCAATCTCAACATTGTTTCTAAGTGTTTGGCATGTTCTTCCTTGTTTTTAGAATATATCAAGATGTCATCAATGAATAAAATAACAAATTTGTCGAGATAATTACACAATACATTATTCATTAAACACAGACATAACTAGAGCATTTGTCAAATCAAATGGAACTACAACAAACTCATAATGCCCATACCTAGTCTCGAAAGTTGTCTTGTAAATGTCCTATTCCTTGATGCGTACCTGATGATATTCGGATCTCATATCAATCTTTGAGAACGTTGCTACTCCCTTCAACTGATCGAATAAGTCATTAATCCTTAGCAATGGATACCTGTTCTTGATGGTCACCTTGTTCAACTATCTATAATCAATGCATAACCTAAGAGTACCATCCTTCTTCACAGACAACATTGATGCACTCCAAGGTGATAGACTTGGCCTAATGTATCCCTTGTGAAGCATTTCCTTCAAATGTAACTTTAGCTCTACTAAATCTAGTGTGGTCATCCTGTACGGTTGATCTAAAATGGAGAATATTAGTAATGCTGTGCTAATTCCCCATTCATAGTAAAACCCAAGATACTTATCATTTGCTTATCAAGTGCTTAAGGATTCAATACTTTTGCTTAATTATTTGATTCCCATGAGAGTTTCTAATATAAATGTCAGAAATAATTTAACATAAAACAAATGCTGAACAACAACAAAGGACATCAAAATACAACACGCAGCAAGCACATGATAAAGGAGTTCACCCCTCCTAGGCTACGTCTCCTTGGTCCAGCTTCCAATGGCTTGGGCCTCTCTTTTATTCTCAAATTACAACAAAAGTCTATTTACAATGCTCAAATGCCTTTGAAACCTGTCTCAATGAGTTCATAATACTAAAAAATGGTTATCCAGCCTCTTTTTGCATCCAATTTGGATAAGAACTGAAGAAGTTACGACTTCTCCTAGTTCTTCCACTGTCTGTTCCACAAATTGCTCCAAAACCGACCAAGAACCCCATTTCTACTCTAAATATGCTAACAGAGTGAGAAATTCACCACACGGTGAGCTATATCCTATTGGTCGTATCAGAAATTGCAATCGGCAAGTGTTGTGAGCTATTATGGTCTTATTAACACAACAAAACATTGTGATTGCAATATCGCGAACATGCCAGGGATATTTAAATGTAACTTATAAAATCCCACGTCCGAGGTCCATCACTCATCGCAATCGGTGAAGTTGAGCTGCTAGAGGTCTTGTAAACACGACAGAACATTACGATGCGATATCAGCGGACCCGACGAGATATTAAATCGCAACCTATAATGGCATCACATCCGAGAACTATCGCATTCCACAATGTTAACAACGGAATGTTGTGTGATGCGATATCGACATACTCAACAGGAAATTAAACTGTGACATATAAAATCCCACGTCTAGGTAATTTATCGCATCACAACCTAGTAACTGTGGGGGCCGATCCTGACTTGTTCTCCCCTCGCCGATCTGCGATTACGATATGCGATGGTCTTATTGCATCGCAACCCTGAACCTACGGGGGCCTATTTGTAACGCCTTTTCGCCTTGCGACTATGATTTATGAAATGTGGGGGCAAATGGCAACCTTCCACTTGGCATCTCCTCATTCGCTGAATACCTTGCCACATCATCCCAATCTTTCCATGTAGACAAGTCAAACTTAAACTTTGACTTGCACTAACTTCTGCATACGAACTCGGATTTGAGTACCGCTCACACTGTTGGATTCAGAATGATGAGCTCTTTAATTTGAAGCTAAGTTTGAAAATATTTTGACACTTTGATTTTTGAGCATAATTTTGAGCACCTGATCACTCCTCTCCACTGGAAGCCTTTTGGAACCAAAAAGATTTATATTCAGTTATTGAAAAGATGAGGGTACTGTTCCCTTACCTTCCCCACTTCAACCCATTTGGCCTTTGATGGATGTGTACCTTTGAGACCCACCCGAAGATAATCAATACTTCCCCCTTTAGTTGTCCTTGCCCTTCTGTCAAGCACAGTGTCTTGTTGAAGCACATCAAGGAATTCTGAAGAAAAGTCTTCAATAAATGGAATTTGAATATTCTCTCCTTGATCTTCAATGAAAGGAGGTTCATACAATATCAAATTTTAAACATTAACAATGGAATATGTTTGCATATATGAAGGCAAATCAATCTTGAAAGCATTATTACCAACCTTTTCCAAAATTTTAAATGGACCATAACGAATTGGTTTCAGCTTTTTACCTTCACCTTGAAGCCTTTCCACACGATGCTTATCATGCCTTGCCTTATACTTGCCTTGAATATTTTCTAGTTGTTCTTGAACTGTTTGGTGAATCAATTGAATTTGCTCAATGAATTTCTTTGCTTTGTCTATGTCGTTATTCGCTATATCCATCTACAGCTACATCTTTCTCAAATATGAAATCCAAAGGTGATTTAGGAAAATAAGCAAGACATGCCTCAAAAGGCGAAGTTAGAGTAGAAGCGTGTTTTGCTTGGTTGTAAGCATGCCGAATATAATGAAATTATTCATCCCACAACTTAGGATGTTTGTTGCAATAACCTCTTAGCAAATGAATAACTGTCATGTTAACCACTTCAGTTTGACCATGTGTTTGCGGATGGAAGGTTGTACTTTTATTTAATTTGGTGTCCATTAAGTTCCATAAACTTGACCAAAAATTCCCAACAAATCGAGAATCACGATCACTTACAATAGAAGTAGGCAATCCAAAATGAACCCACACATTTTGAAAGAAAAACTGAGTTGTTTGTTCTGTTGTAATTTTCTTTTTACAAGACATTAATATGCACATCTTGCTGAACCTATCCACAACTGCATACAAATAATCATGACCTTTCCTTGATAAAGGAAGGCCTCCTACAAAATCCATATAAACACTCTCCCATGGACGTGAAGGTACTAGAAGTGGTGTGTACAATCCTAGCTTCTTATTACCAAGTTTACTGACAGCACACAATGAACAACCTCTCACAAAACGTGACACACGTTCAAGCATACGAGGGCAGTAAAAATACCTCTGAATATTTGCCACTATTTTACTTACACTGAAATGTCCAACAACAAGAGAAATGTGCACTTCCCTTATGACATTTACTCTCTCTCCCTGTGGAACACAAAGTTTTCCCAAATGATACAACAGATTATCATGAACATGGTAGTCTAATTCCTCAACTTGGTGGCCTCGACTCAAGTTTAAATATTCCTCTTGAAAGTCAGCATCATGTGCATATTGCTCAACATAACTTTAAGCAAAACATAATGATTATTGAGTAAAATGGTTGCATTGACAATCAGTCTAGAAAGCATATTAGCAAACTTTGTTATAAATATGTTCCTTGTACCTGATTACCAAGTGGAATTGCTGTAAGAATCCCATCCAACGAAAGTGCCTTGATTTCTATAATTTTGTTTTAGATTGCAGATATTACAAAGGTTGATGATCAATGTGAATAATATTTTATTTTCCCATCAAGTAATGCTTCCATTTCTTCATACTTTGCACCAATGCATAAAGCTCTTTATCATACATAGGATAATTAATAACAACACCATTTAAAAATTCAGAATGAAATGAAATGGGCTTACCATGCTGTAAAAGAACTGCAGCCATGGCATAGTCACTTGCATCTGTTTGTATTTCAAAGGGTTGTTTCAAGTCCGGCAATGCTAAAACTGGGGTTGAACTTATCTTTTGTTTTAAAGCATCAATTGAATTTTGTTGTTTTCCTCCCCACTGGAAGACAACCTTCACACTGGTATAAAAGTATGTAGTGGAGCTGATATGGAAGAGAAATTGGCAATGAACTTCCTCCAATACTATGCTGCTCCGAAAAAACTTATTACTTCTGTGACTGATTTGGGTATTGGCCAATTCACAATGACCAAAACTTTAGAGGAGTCAATCTTCAACTCACCTCCTCCAACTATGTGGCCTAAAAACAATAAGGATGTTTTCTCGAATTCACATTTAGACATATTCAGAAATCATTGTTCTTTTCTCATGACATCCAAAACTTTCTTCACATGGTTGACATGCTCTTATTGTGATTTGTTGAATATCAAAATATCATCTAAATAGACAATTACAAATTCATTAAGAAAGGATATTAAAACATCATTTTTAACTCTCATGAATGTAGCTGGAGCGTTGCAAAAACTGAAAGGCATAACCAAGCACTCAAATAATCCATGTTTCGTTTTAAAAGCAGTCTTCCAAATATCCTCCTAAGCTATTCTAACTTGATGATATCCACTTCTCAAGTATAATTTAGTGAAATATTTTTCATTCCTTAATTGATCTAGAAGATCATCTATTATGGGCAGTGGGTATCGATTCTTTATGGTAATTTTATTCAAATCTCGATAATCTACACACATGCGCCAGGTTCCATCTTTCTTGGGTACCAAAAAAATAGGTGAACCACATGGCGAAGTAGAGGGACGAATTACACCTTTATCTAACAATTCCTAGACTTGTTACTTAATTTATAAAATTTCCAAAATTGACATTTGATACATACCGATATTTGGGAGTGGACAGTCTTGCTATAGCTGAATTTCATGTTGAATTCTCCTTTTTGGTGGAAATCCCTTTGGTTCTTGAAACAAGCCTCCATATTGATTGACCACATCAACCAATTCAGCTTTCAGCTTCACGTCACAGCCTGCAAAGTATTCATGCTCAATGTCATTCTTCTGCTTGATCATAAGGAGCACGAGATTCTTGTTGGAATTGACAAGTCGCTTCATCTTCCCTGCACTCGCCAAAGATAGAATAAGATTTAAGCGATGGGATCTAACAATATGCTCCACTCCATCTTTGAACAAATTATATTTGTTCTCAAATCTATGGAAAATGACTTTCCTATCATACAAATACAGGCTTCCCAACACAATCCCAGAAACATCTAATGGCACAACGTCTAATTTGACTTCATCGATGAAATTGGCAGTGATTGCAAACTTGAAAACGCATTTCTGTGTGACCTGCAAATTGACATCCTTGGTTATCCAACCCAATGGATACAGTTTATGATGAGGCACGGTTTCCAGATTCAACTTCTTGACCAAGTCTGTAGAAATTAAATTTGCTTGGGGCCCACTGTCAAACAACGTATCAATTTTGGTGTGTTTGTAAATAACTCGGATATGGAACAAATCTATTCCGTTTTCCTCATTTGAAACATTATTGGAGTTATTTTCTGCGCTGCTGCTTTCCAGGGCTTCCTCTTTGCTTGTCTTTTCCACGACTTTCCCTTTAGTGACTGTGGCTGCAATCTTCACTTCATCCCCTGAGTTAGAATCCAAGTCTTGTTGTGCAACATCATTTGTATTCTGTTTCCCTTTATTGTTAGATTTCTTCGGTCTTAATTCAGGATGAAGCTTCCAGCAATGCGCTTCATCATGACCCTCTTTGGAACAATTCTTGCACACGGGTTTCTCCCCTTCTTTCTTAACAAAAGCATTTTTCTTCTGCTTTTGTTTAAATTTCTTCCCTTTTTCACCACTCTGAAATGGCTTCTTCTTACCTTCTTCCTGTACATTTTTCCCTCTTGCTTCTAGGTGTGTATCTTGAACACAGACCTCATCAAGATTCATGGGACTAAAATAAGAATGGTATGTCGAAGATAGATATGCAACCCTCCCATGTATTTTATCAAAGTATCTATTGACTGTAATTCTACTCCTAGCATAAGAGCTCTTTTCCTAAACTCTTGAGTATAGTCTTGCACATTTTGACCTTTAATTGTCTGAAATTTTGCCAATTCATGATAGCTTTTTGCATATGGGCTAAAGGGTAGAATTGTCTTTTTATAGTGGCAATGAAATCAAACCAAGTAATAGAGATCTTACCATGTTTTCTGATCTCATCTTGAGTCCTTGATTCCCACCATACAAGTGTTGCACCCTCAATTCTCAATGAATCCAATTGAATTTTGATATCATCCTCTTGAAGGTTCTAAATTCTACAATACACCTCCAACTGACAAATCCAGTTATCTATCTTCTCTGCATTAAATTCGCCATTGTATATAGGCAACTCAAATTTAACATCAAGCTTTAGGAAAGGTGATTTACCAATTCCTTTTGAAGAATGATGATGAGTATGAGTAGTGGTGGTATTAGTGGAAGAGTGGGAAGACGCTTTGGAATAAGAAGATGAAGAAGATGGCGGATATGGTGGAAGCTTGTCTCCATTCCCATTACCTCCTTTTCCATTACCTCCTCCTGAAGAGCCTTCTCCTTTGGGAGGATTGGAGCTTTCTCCTTGCAATCTATTGTTCCTCTCTTTAGAGGACCTTCACCATCTCTGTCATATCAAAGAGAGCCTTTCTGAAGGTCTTCTCATCTTCTATCATGATAGGTTCTCCTTCATGAAACATGATCTTTGGAGACTCAATTGCAACTTCTGTAACTTGAGGATGTACTAGTGTAGAAGACTTTGGCAACCTTTCTCTTCTTCCACTTGACTCAATTTCAGGGCTTTCAACAAAATTTCCTTTACCTCTTTTGAGCTTTAACCTTGTAAGCATGACATAAACTTGCAAACAATTAAAGCCTTCTTTCACAAAGAAAATCTAGTAAGCCAAAACTAGTGCTCTGATACCAACTTGATCTGAAATGGAGCAGATTAGTAATGTTGCGCTAATTCCCCATTCAAATTAAAATCCAAGATGCTTATCATTTGCTTATCAAGCGCTTAAGGATTCAATGCTTTTTCTTAATTAATTGATTCCCATGAGAGTTTCTTATGTAAATGTTAAAAACAATTTAACATAAAACATATGCTGAACAACAACAAAATAACAACAAAGAACATCAAAATACAACACACAACAAGCAAATGATAAAGGAGTTCACCCCTCCTAAGCTACGTCTCCTTGGTCCAGCTTCCAATGGCTTGGGCCTCTCTATTATGCTCAAATTACAACAAAAGTGTGTTGACAATGCTCAAATGCACCTGTCTCAATGAGTTCAGAATACTCAAAAATGGCTATCGAGCCTCTTTTTGCATCCAATTTGGATAAGAACTAAAGAAGTTATGAATTCTCCCAATTCTTCCACTATTTGTTCTACAAATTGCTCCAAAACTGACCAAAAACCTCATTTTCGCTCCAAAATCTGCTAACGAAGCGAGAAAAGCACCTCACTACAGGCTATATCTTGTTGGTCATATCACAAATCGCAATTGCCAAGTGTTGTGGGCTCTTATGCTCTTGTTAACACAACAAAGCGTTGCGATTGCGATATCGCAGACTCGCTGGGGATATTTAACTGTAACATATAAAATCCCGTGTCCGGGGTCCATCACTCATCGCAATCGACGAAGTTCAGTGGCCAAAGTTCTTGTTAACATGACGAAACACTGTGATGCAATATCGGCAGATCCAATGGGATATTAAATCGCAACCTATAGCGGCATCACATCTGGGAACTATCACATTTTGCAATGTTAAGGACAAAATGTTGTGCGATGCGATATCAACGGACCTGACAGGAACTTAAACTGTGACATATAAAATCCTACATTTGGGTAATTTATCGCATCGCAACTTGGTAACTACCGGGGGCTGATTCTAACTTGTTCTCCCCTCATCGATCTGTGATTGAGATATGCAATGGCCTTATCGCATCGCAACCTTGAACTTATTAAATAATGAATCCATACAGGTGAGGATAGTTTTAAATAGAGGAGGAATGACATGTTATAGAGTTTTATGAACCGAACGTTTCGGACTACCAAGTGAGTCCATCATCAGGGGATGCGACAACAGATATTCTAGAGATATTCATGATGTATCCTGCCACTTGTCTACCAAGTGAGTCCATCATCATGAATATCTCTAGAATATCTATTGTCGCATCCCTTGATGATGGACTCAATTGGTAGTCTGAAATGTTGGGTTCATAAAACTCTATAACAGTTCATTCCTCCTCTATTTAAAACCTTGAACTTGCTAGGGCCTATTTTTAACGCCTTTCTGCCTTGCGACTGCGATTTGCAAAATGCGGGGGCCAATGGAATCCTGCCACTTGTCACCTCCTCATTCGCTGAAGACCTTGCCGCATCATCCCAATCCTGCCATGTAGACAAGTCAAACTTAAACTTTGACTTGCTCTAACTTCTGCATACGAACTCGGATTTGAGTATTGTTTGAACCATTGGATTCATAATGACGAGCTCTTCAATATGAAGCTGAGTTGGATAAGATTCTGACACTTTTATTTATTAGCATAATTTTGAGCACCTGATCAACAATGCCTTCAATGTTGGTGTTGCCCCTGATACCAACTCAATCGAAAAGTCCACTTCTCTGTGAGGCGACAACTCTAAAATTTATACTGGAAACACAGCCTGAAACTACTATGAGATCGGGTACCTTCTTACTACCTCTGCATCCTCAACATCCTTACCTTTATCACTAAAAATATGTACTATAAATAACACACACCATTTTCTATGACCACGATTTTCCTGCATAGTTGACACCATTCTAACTAATGTTGCCTTCTCCTTACCATAGAAGATTCTCGGTTCTCCATTGTCATGTAAACACTTAATGGACTTGTTATAACAATCCACCTCCTATGAAGATACAACCAGTCCATACCCAAAAGCATACAATATGATCTGAACGACAATACATTCAAATGTGCTAAGGTAGGCATACCATTCAACTCGAAGTCATAAGCTCTTATCCAGTGATACACTCTCTTCTTTGTACCTATAGCCAACTGCACTAACCAAGATTCTGCATGCACTTCTGTAACAACACAAGTAAAACTAAAGCTAATGTCAAAAGGAAAATAATTCTTTCAATGAAATTGTACCTGTATTTTCCGGCTGCGAAGTGACCACAAGATTTGGGGACGACTCTCCTCCCAACCGAAGGCTCAATTGTGCAGGATTCTGCAACAACTGGCCACCCCCGAGCCCTCAATCAATGACTACTGCCAGTATTCCTA
>APFE030611627.1:0-11129 GCA_000404065.3 Pinus taeda | reverse complement strand
TTAGGAGATGTCTAACATAATCAAGAAGACCTTCAAATCTCCTTAAGTGCCAATATAAAGTTATCTTTCAATAATGTGTTAGAGTTATACCAAACTTGTCCAACAATATATCTCTTATCTAATGCAAACATTGATTGCTCAGCAAGCATATAAATGCTCTTATACAGCTAGGAACCTTCAAGATATACCAATGAAAAGATGCCAAAAAAAGAGATATATTCGTTTAAATCAACAAGTCCCTCAGTTACTTAACACTTTTAATGCCAATAAAACAAAAAGGCTTTCAGCCTTAGTGCAAAATTAGGAACACCTAGATGGCCAGTTTCTGAAGAGATCTTTCAAGCTGAACTATAAACTGTAAGCAATTTGATAAGTCCTTGGTGACAGGCTACTAAAAACAAGAATTCTGATATGCTTTATGTCAATACCCACTTGCATATTTTAAAAGAGAAGAAATAGTGTTGTTAACGAACTTGCCAAGATTATGTCAAAGTGATAATCATATGGTTAGGTCAGCAACACCTTTAAGATTTTCAAATGCCAATGTGAGGATATCTTTTAATGAGACAAGAGTAATACCATTCTTTCTATTTTGGTAAAGTTACTGTCTCCTATCTATTTCTAGTTTGATACAATCCCATACGAAATGGGCACAAAGGATGATGGGTGCAACAAAATGTAATATGACTAGGCCTGCCCAATAAACACACTTACAGATTGCAGCTCAATCAGGATAAAAATGAACTTGAAGGATGCAAACAACTCCTTGGAGATTTATTGTTGACTGGATTTCAACTTTTTGAAGCATACGTGGAAAGAGAATGCACCAAGATTTGTAAGAAGATGATGGAAATGATTTTATTAATACCATTTACTCTGTATCTCCTGCTAAGCAATTCGGTGTATTTAAGAAAAACAGTCATGGTCATAATAGCTTTCATCATCTACAACAACAACAACAACAACAACAACAAAAAATAAAAATAAAAATAAATAAATAAATAAATAAATTCATCGCTAAACTCTCCTGCTGGCCCCTAGCAACCTTCTGCTGGAATACAAATTAACATTTCAAAAATCCACACAACATCGAATGCACTCTTGGAACATAAGGCTCCAGTTTCATATAAAATGCCCTGCCATTCTAGCACTCCTATGCTTTCTGAAAACTAGACCATTTGCAAAATGAATGATCAAAGGCTGTTAGCATGCACAACTATATCAAGGGCAGTGGGGCCTTGCAACAGCCAGACTAGAGATTTTATTATAATCAACACAATTCTTAGACACAAACTTTAAAGTAGACTGCTTAAAAAAACTATTATCTGAAAATAGTTGGAACAAATGCACAGTTACTTTATTCAAAATCAAGTATAAACATCTTAGAACTCAAAATGGAAGGTGGACTGGCCAAGAAAAGCGATAATGAGTTTATCATTCTAGGAAACTTATAGGTCCAAAAAGATAAGTCAGAAATCAATGCAGATAACACAGGCTACTTTAACAATAGCATGCATGTGACATGAGACATGATCCCTGAATAACAGGGCAAAAGCCAGTAGTCACTGAACGTCCCTTTCATGATAAAGGGCATAGTGTAGACTTCGGTGAAACGGTGGAATGTGAGTGTTTAACAAGTTTATAATTTAGCTTTAATTTCAAATCAAAAGTCCAAATTTAAGCTTTTTCCTGGTATCTTAACATAAAAATAAATAAAAACAATGGTGACAAGCCCTACTTCACCATTGTCTGATCTACATGTATACCAAGGCTATCCAATGAAATGCTCAACAAATTACCTCTTATCCAATGCCTATAACCTTATGAGTAAATGAGAGCACTTTAAAGCAATGTATTCAGGATTTCAAAAGTCTGAACTATTGACTGCATCTTACATCTTCAGGGTAATGATATGTTTCTATATATAGGGCTCTGTGTGAAGTTTTGAGGATCCGAAAGCGTCCATAGTAATTTGAAAGCAGACCCATGCTGATGATTGAGGAAAGTAGTGTTTTTATGACCTATATATGAACTAAATCAAAGGATTAAAACTTTCCTTTGGAATGCTTAATTAACATACTTGGCCAGTAATCGAAGCAATCCAAAGTTAAATAATTCCTTATAAAAGGAAACCAGTAAAATGAAACAGAATCGTTTATTATTCATTCATTCAAACATTAATGATAGAACAGGCAGGTAATTTAGATAGGAACAAAACTTACAGCTTAATAACTCAATAACATGTAAAGCAACTTGTATAATTTTTAATTTGAGAAATGCATAATATAATACTTCAGGTTACAAATAGTTACCTAGATTTGCTTAGAATCTCTCAAAAACAAGAGAAACAATTATTCTGAAGCAGATTTGTATCTAATTCTTATGATCCATCCAACCTTCTCTGCTCTAGGAGTGCTGGTTCTTCCTATCCTTTTACATAGGATGGGTGTCTGCTTCATTGTCTAGGGTTTATCTCTTTGGATTTTCCTCTTTGTTTGATTTTTGATTTTTTTTTTTTTTTTCATTTCATGGCCACTACCACATTGGCATTGTTACCATTGATGTAATTTGGTTCATTTCTGGATATTAATTGTATAAATGAAAAAAAAAAATATGTAAACATTTTATTAATTACCTTCACATACATGTAAAAAAAAGACTAATTTAGATCCATTTTTAGCTCAGGACTTTTAAATAATCAGAAGTTTGCTGCTAGATTACTCTATACTTCTTAATAGTAAACATTAAGGTGAATCTAAGCTAGCATAATTTATTCGTTTCTTTTTTTCTCAGCAAGAGAACAAGAACTTATCAAACAGTATCAAGCAAGGGAAAAATAACTCAAGGAAAAACATACCAATATAATATCAAAATGAAAAAGGACATGAGCTTATGTTCCAGCTTCCAACAACAAAGTGGAGAATTTGCCAAATCTCTTATCATTTGAATCTCATGATTGCGGAGTTTGGTAATGATTATCCAAACTGGCCACAATTGGGTTTCTAACTTTCTTATCATTACTACATTTTCCTTTGAAAATATTTGTGCAGGTTGAATACCTCTCACTACATGCAGCCCACTCGCTCAGCTGAAATGCCTCCCACCACAACCATCCTGCTTGTCCAAGATAAAGGTTCTTGAAGACCAAACTATTGAATATAAGTCTGTTCAGTTAAGTCACCATAATAATGAATACTCATTAAAACCACCTACAACTTAAACATGTCTTCTGACCCCTACCGACCCTCTTTCACCCTATCTTCACTGCCTAAGCACGCCACAATTGGCATTTGGGCACCTACTGTTATAACTACTCGGCTATTGGATTCTGCTGTAATCACTCTCAGTGGTGCCTAAATACTTTTGCAATCCCAAAGATTGGTGACTGCATGATACCATATGTAATCACTGTAAATAAATATCACATTTGATTTCAAGAGCAATTAAAATAGGGTAGAAATGCATACCTGGAGTTGAGCCTTTCCAGGACTTTAATGGTGACAAGCTGCGAGGCCATACATGCATCCAAGTTCACGAACACAAGCCTTTTTCCAATGGGTTCCCCCACAATGAATGCTCTGGCCCTCAGTCTGAAATGAACACCAGAGGCAATTTGCTCGATGTTCGCATAACCCATCATGTTAACATCTGCTGCAGGTCCTGTGATATCATACGACCTGTTCCTATCAAGTAATAGGGCCCTGAGAAGCACACCCATGGAAAGAAGCCTACCAACATAAGTCTTAAGAGTACATAAAAATATGAATGCGAGTCTGTGTATCACAGAATAAGGAACCCAATAGCAATTTCTATTTGGGTTGGGTATGCACAAAACAATCAACAGAGCAGTAATTTCTATCTGGACTCACATGAGGGCTTTCTGTTAAAGATAAATACTAGATTGAAGCCCTCCCTCGACAATTTGGGGATTGAATCTGAATAAAATTTAGTCAATCTGGTGACAACCCAAGTGAATTTATGTATAATGAAAGATCGCCAATAGGATTTCTGTACAAAAGACTATGGGGATTCTTCGACAAATTGCACAGAATGTTAAATACAGAGGAAACAAGGGGGCAATTCGCTGAGAAAAATTTTAAGTCCTTAGTTGGCTGAATTTGGTAACTAAGCCACAATCTTGTTCTCATCCCTAGGAAAATCACACACCAATCTTTGTTCAGCCAAAAATTACCAGATATTTACGAAAAAACAGATCAAGGTGGAAGCAACTGATCTGAGACCCACCATGCAAGCACATTTGCACCATACAAGAATGCCTGGGAAGAGCCAAGAGGATCTCATTACTGCCATGTAATTCTACTCAATTTTGGGCTACATATATGCACGGGAACCCCATTAATAAACAGTTAATGCATATCATATGAGCAACAGAGATAGTCTCATTTTGCATTAATAGACAACGTTCAATTATATCTTAAGATGATGGCACACACTTAATCTTATCTATCAGAGTGATCTCTTGAAAAGGGAATTTCTGTGTACAGATCCTTGATGCAATATGCTTCTAAGAGCCTGAGAGAACTCTATATTGACCATAAAGGTGTTGATCTATACCATATATTTATTATTAACCATAAAAGAGTTGATGTTTCTAACATATTTTATTCAAGTATTGTGCGTCAATAAAGAAATATACTAAATAGTAGTGAATTGGCAATCAGGTAACCGCTGGATGCTAGGCCCTGACGTAGAACGCTGAAACAAAAAGCGTATTAAAATAACAAAAGAAAAAACAAAACTTTAATCTCTTATTTCTAGATGTCTTATTTCCAGGTGATGAGCATAATGATAAACTTACAAAGACTACAGGTAAGATTTATTAGGCACCTAACTCAATCGCCAAGGCCCAAAACCATAAGATGGTATCTTTTTAACTACGCATCCTAACAATGCCTCTATTAACTACCTAATATTGCAATAAAACACGTTCATGACAAATTGCATCTGCTTTGTTTCCTGCAGTCATTTAACCCCATACTTGTGCACGGTGTACTTTTATATATGAATAACCTCATTTGATGCAAGGGGGGTCAATTCTCTGAGAAACGAGAAAGTTGAATACTTGCTTATCCCCACTATAAGCCCTTGTTAATGAACCACTGCTATTAATGAAAGGATCTTAGAAAACTAGTACAGCTTGAACAACAGGAGAATAGATGATTCTCTATACTGACATTAGACAACCTCTTATACAAGCTCTTTTCATGTAATCTAAATGCGTAACTGCAAGCAATAGCACTCTAGAATCCTGAACTCTGGAATTACAGAAATCAGACGTAATGCACATGAACATCAAACCGACATAAAGACTAAAAAATGATAATAGAGGTCTCTCACTCACTTGCATCTTAAGAGCACTTGCACATTCACTCCTCTGTCCTTGTCATAGTGGTACGACATGTTGTTACTTAATCTGAGTTGACTTCTTCCTTTGTCCGACCGAGGTGTAGAATGAAATCCTCGTAATACAGGAACTCTCCCGTAATACAGGAAATCCTTCCACGGTGGCTCACTGGAAACTCGTTAAAGTGGGAGGGCGAAGGTCCTGGGAGCAAACCCGTGGGCCTCCCCCATAAAAAAAAATTAATAGAATCAGACCATTCATTGGAAAGAAGAGAAGAAAACAAAAAGCCTAAACAACTGAAACAACTCTGGCAAAATGCTTCAGACACTCATAAATCAATACGAGAAAAATTTCCCCCAAATTCAGCAAGAAAAACAGCAGAGCACAGCATTTTCACTCTGTAGAATCCAAAATTTGAAGAAGTCCAAACCCGATACAGCAACCTAACACACAGTGAAATGAATCTATTTTCGGCAAAATCCAATTAAGAGGTGCACTATAATTATCAATTCCAGAAGCATATCTAAACAATCGAGAGAAAGAATGGGATTTCTAGCTGCAAAAGGGACTGTTGTACAGAGTAAGCCATTTCAGGTTTATATATCTGAAACCACCTTGCCTCTCAGATTTCCTACGCAACAGTAGAGAATTCTGGAGATTTCTGCTGTAAAAATGAAAAGAAAACTTAGGAGAACAAAACATTGAATAAACAAGAATAATTAGTTTCCCTATCCAGCATCAAAATCTGCTGAAAATTGAATAATTTACCGATTCACAAAAATATGTCACCTCCTGGAAGTAATCAACTTGTAACTTAAAAACAAGTAAGGTTAAAATTTTCCAACAAGTATAATTCTGGATGCCCATAGGCCCTAACGATTAAACCTGCTCTGATACCATATGTAACAGCACAAGTAAAACTAAAGCTAATGTCAAAAAGAAAACAATTCTTTCAATGAAATTATACCTGTATTTTCCGGCTGCGAAGTGACCACAAGATTTGGGGACGACTCTCCTCCCAACCGAAGGCTCAATTGTGCAGGATTCTGCAACAACTGGCCACCCCCGAGCCCTCAATCAATGACTACTGCCAGTATTCCTAAGTCTTATCATTCTCCAGAGAATGAAGATGAACCTCAGAATATCGAACCCCTTCCATCCTCCTATCATCATTAAATAGAAAACATTGGAAGGTTAACCACATGCACACCTCCATGTGTCTGATGCCACCTGCCACCCTCCATGTGTGGCTGCTACATTTTTTTGATAATTTCCTTATTTGATTTTTATATTATTTTTTGTTATTTTGTTATATTTTTTTTATTTTTTATTACTTATCTTTTTATTATTTATTATTTTTATTATGATTATTTATATTATTCATTATTTTATTATTACTATTATTTTTGTATTATTTTTTATTTATTTATTATTATTATATTTATTAAGTGTTATTTATTATTATTCCTTATTATTATTTATTATTATTTTTTATTATTTTTGTATTATTTATTAGTTCTTATTTTTTATTATTTATTATTAAGGGAGGAATGTTACAACTTCTTTATTGAAATCACACTTATCCACTAGTTCAAGACTAACATAACTATAATTAGATCCAAGGTCAATCAAAATGGAAACAACATGATCACAAAGCTTACCATCCATCTTGATAATAGTTGCCTGGTGATCTGCCTGCCTGTTATCCAGTGCTGCATAAATTCGTGTAATGCTCTGCCCAACATCCCCAATTGTCTACGCTTCCTGTGCACTATATATATGAGGCCTACCACCTTGATTTTGCCGAAAATCCCTCTTAAGATGCTCCTTACCACATGTCCAACACTACAACCATATTGTACCATCACCTTTATTCTCCTACCCTCCATGCTTTGACACATTAAAATTCTTGTAAGATGCAACATTTTCTTTCTTTCTTGTATCCTGAGGTGTTGTTCTTTTCAGCTACCATTTACCTTTAGCTTTGTCTTTCCCTTTCAAACCTTGTCGAGATTCTATCTTGTGCTTTGAATGCTCATAACAATTCTTCAATTCCCCAATAAATTCCTCAAGCGACCGAGGCTCATCATACTCAATTAGATATCTAAATGATGATGGCAATCCACTGACAAATCTCTAAACTTTGGCCTTCTCATCCTTAAGATACTATAAATACCTCCACAACTCCAGGGACTTGGTCGTATATTCCTCATCCGTCATTGATCCCATCTTTAGTTCATATACTTCCTTGGATTTGTTGTTGTAGTACCTATCTGATAAGTACTTCATCTTGAAAAGTCTCTTGAATTCATTCCAACTCAAGTCTTCTGTACCAATGCCTCTAATCCACTTCACATCTTCCCACTAGATGTTTGCTTTCCCTTTGAGGTTGAAGATAGCTATTTTGGCCTTCATATTCTCTGTGTATTCATGCAACTCAAAGAATTTATTCATCCCAAGTAGTCATGCTTCTGCATCCTTTGGCTTCTTCAAATATCCATCAAAGGTAGGTGGTTTTTCTTTCTTGAACTCATTTGGAAAATATCCCATGTCACTCCTCCTGTAAGTGTGATAATGATGACAATCACAGTGCCAATCAGAACCAGAACTAGAATAAAACTTGTGTCCATCACCTCTCCTGTCCGTAGTATCCAAGATCCTTCCATCTTTGATAATGTCACCTCTATATGACTTCTACCTACCATGAGATATACTGCCATATGCCGCATTTGTCTCTCCTCCTGCCCATGACTGATTCAAAGTGGTCCATTTCTTTGTAATTTCTCTTGTGCCTGCATGATTATATCATTACCTGCCTTGCAACTCATATTTCTATGTTTGAGCTTCTCAATGTTACTATGCTTTGGAGCCCTTGGTGGGTTGAGTTACAAGCCTTGAAGCCTTGGTTGGATAAATGCCTTGGAGCCCAATGATAGTTGTAGGTTGAGTTACTAGTCCTGGAGCCTTCATTGGAACAAACGCTCTAGAGCCCTGGATGGCTGGGATAGAGACCGATCCAATGATGGTCTTGTGATGTTCGACCATGAGGTGGAATCATTGTTTGATGGGTTGAGGTGGATGGCCTCTGTAAGGCCTGGATGGTTTTTGATTGATGTGTTTTAGGAGATCCCACATTCATGTTTGGAATATGGCACAGGGGTGAATGGCTAAAGAGAGATTTGGCTTAACTATTCTACGGCTGTGTGGAATGTGGAAGTCCCATGCTGGGTTTGGATTTTGCATCATTAATGAAAGGTTATTTCTCCTTATATTTCTATGAGCATTTTGATGGATTGTATGTGGTACATATGGTTGTACTTTCATGATTATTTTTGTTGCTATTATACTGGTTATGTATGTGTTTTATGACAACAACCATGTGTGGCTCTCATCATGTTTTTACTCGTAATTTAATGATGAATGTATCTATGACCTAATGTATGGAATGGAAGTTTATGTGTTGAGGCATCAATGGTTCTTAGTGATTCTCAGCTAAGTATGAGACCCGTATGCTCAAAATTGTTGATTACACCTGTAGATTACACATTTGTAATATGTTTAACGAAATGTCTATCATGGCTAGTATGGGTCCAGTTAAGGCCTTGAACAAGTATTTGCTTTAATACTATCATTTCCATGTTATTTTACTTATTTGAAGAGACGGTTCAATTATGGGCAGTGACCTATGCTCTGGGCCTAAAAAAGTGGCTCAAATCCTAGAGTCGCTGGCATAGCACTGATAGTTTTGGTCTCTGGTCGCTAACAAGGAAGCCTGTGAGAGTGACTTTGGGTTGCTAGTCGCACTCATGCCAATAGCATGGGAGCAAATGGGCCTTAAATTGTCCAAAAGCTCAGTGGGACCCCAAGGCAAGTTGTCTAAAATATTGGATTGGTTCCCAATTTTGTTGTATCTCGTGATTAATCTCTGTATGGTGTGTTTTCTTCAGTTCCACTTGCTTGACGTGACTTAGGAGGTCAAATCATATCATAGTTGTCTCTCATCGCATGTTTACCCCGTCTAGCCAGTTGCTTGGGTAGATGTGGGATGAGGGTGTTACAAAGTGGTATCAGAGCATGGTTCACCCCTCAGACTGGATGGGCTATGTGTTGGTCATGCATGCATGTCAATTGCATGTGTATCTTTCACCCTTGCATTCCATGTGCTTGTTGCATTTGCATGATGTTGTTCATGGTTGTAGTGATACCGTCATGTGAAATTTGAGGTGTTATTATGGAATGCATCACTGTGAGTCTATGACTGGTTACATGACGATTTATATCGCTTACATGTATCGTTGTAGTATGCTTGGTTACATTCTTGCATGTTTGGTTACATTCTTGTATGCTTGGTTGCATGTATCATTCTTGCAGGTTTGATTTCAAGTATTGTTCATTCATGCTTGATCATACGTGTTTATGCATATGTGTGGATGATTATGCATTGCTTATGCATGATCAGGTTTGCATGTAGTCAAGTGTATAGTGACGTAATGATGGTGGTTTTCATGCATTGATGACTGGACCCTCGCTAGAATGGCAGTTGCATGGTCATATGCTTATGTTTTATGTTTCTATATGTTGACATAATTATGTTATACATGTATCACGATGATTTGTTGATCTTGCAGACAAGGTATCCTCCCCAAACTATGCTAAGGTATGTTGGTTTATTGTGATTTGGTTTAGCTGACATGATATACCTTGCAGGAAGAGATATCAATTGGATAACAAGATGGTTGACTACAAAGACTCTCCCTATGAATCCAAAGAGCAGTATGGTGTTGATAATTCTTTCGATTTGGCAGTTACACTGAGAAGCTTAAAGGAAGAAATAAGGAGTTGTAAGGAAGATAATGACATAATCATACAGGCATAGGAGAAACAAGCAGAGGTAAATGCAGTAATACTTCAGAGTTTGTCAGATTTGCAGCGACAGGGATCACATTGGATCAACTATGAGAAGGAGGATAGAACTAATGGGGCATATGGTAGTCGGTCACATGGTGGTCACAAATCAGATAGAGATAACACAATTAGAGATGACAGATTCTTGGACACTCCAGATAGGAGAGGGCATAGACACATGTATGATTCTAGTTTTGATTCAGATAGGCATCATGATCGTCATCATAATCATCCTTACAGGAGAAGTGATAGGAGATATTTACTGGATTTGTTTAAGAAAGCAAAGCCACCAACATTTGATGGAGAGATGAAGAAACCATAACATGCAAAGGCATGGTTGCTTGGCATGAGTAAATTCTTCAATTTGCATCATTATTCTGAGAACATGAAAGCTAGAGTGGCTACATTCAGTCTCAAAGGTAAAGCAAACATTTGGTGGGAAGATGTGAAGAATGTCATATGTATTCATGAGGGAGATTTGATTTGGAGTGAGTTTGAGCTACTATTCAGGAAGAATTATTTGTCAGAAAGATACTTTGATGACAAGGCGAAGGAATTTTATGAGCTAAAGATGGGTTCCATGTTAGATGATGAGTAAACTAACAACTTCTTGGAGTTGTTGAGGTATGTGGCTTATCTCACATAGGACAAGGCCAAGATTCAAAGGTTCATTAGTGAGTTACGGTTGCATTTAAAGATAGAATTGAGTTCGATGAGCCTAGATCATTAGAGGAGTGTTATAGACATATTTGGGCACTACAAACCCAATCACATATGTCCATAAACCAAGGGCTTATAAGTCCCTAAAAGTGTTGTTTCATACCCTAAAGGAACAAGGTCAGCTGATTACATCATCTCC
>APFE030611622.1:0-26814 GCA_000404065.3 Pinus taeda | reverse complement strand
AGTTTGTTCACTCTCTTGTGCCTTTGTTCAAGTTGACTTGACAAGGCATCTTCATGCTTCTTTGCTTTATTTAACTGATTTGTCATGGATATGACTTCTTCATGATACTTCCTATTGCTTTCATCAAGTTCCTTCTTAAGCTTGGCGAGCTCTTCATCCCTTTCTTGTACTTGAAGCTTGATGAGGTTGACCTTCTCATTGTCATCTTCTATGATGGGTTCATAATTTCCTTCTTGACTGATGGTCATGGTCAGTGCTCCCTTTGAGTGAAGGTCATGAAGTTTCTCCCATATATACTTTGCTCATGAATATTTTCCTAAATTCTTCTTTACAGAATGAGGCAACCCACCTAAGATTGTCTTTGCTGCTTTTGCATTGTACTCCTTGGATTCTCGATCCATCTTACTATCATCAATCACTGATTCCCAGATTTCAATCCCTTCAGACTGTAAGAAAGTCCTCATTTTTATTTCCCATATATCAAAGTTTCCATTGAACCTTGGAGCCTCAAATAGAATGTTTACAAATGGATTGTCTTCTATTTTAGTAGTAGAGGGAGACACATTTTTAGGAGGATTGGAGAGTTTCTTCTTTGACCTTGCCATTTTTGCACTTTTCAAAACACTTGACTGTGTATCTAAAATAACTCACTGTCTTCAACAGCAACACAGAAAAAAAAACTTTGAGAAATACCTGAAACTTTTCTTGACTGAGTCTTCACTGTGCTGGAGAAGTTGCTGCAGCAAGAAACTCCTTCCTTCAGCTTCTTTGACACCTTCAAAGAGCCTGAACCTGCTCTGATACCACTGTTGGGGATTTTTCTGGTAAAATCCCAAAAACAAACAATTCAAGCACACAAAGGCAATGCTCTGTTTCCTTTACTCCAGGAAATTTTTGCACAAGGAAGCTTTTAATTTTTTTTACTCAGAACAGAGTATTACATACCCAGAAAAAGATTTCTATTCATTAAAACATAAGTCACTGATACATATTCATCGTCTTTCACTCAGAGGGATTCACCAAAACAAATATTCAGTAAATCTCTCTCTCTTTTACAAAATGATTTTTACACTGCTGTGTAAAATCTTCATTCGCTGCTGTAAAATAAATTTACATGGATTTACTGCTGTAAAAGAGCTTTTACATTTACCACTTCTTGTTTCCCACTACTGTGCATATCACAAAATAAAAATACAAAGATATACAAAAACTCTCATACTTCTTCTACGCACTGCTATGCGATATTCTCTTGCAAAAATCAACAAAGTTCAACTCCTGGAAAATACATGCGCTCCACCATTTCCTTTATGCACTGCTGTGCAATTTCTCTCTTAGTTCTCTTTCGCTCCTCCGAGCTCTCATATTACAAATAGTCAACACACACTTTTTTTATATGAAAACTAAAGCAAAAACATATATGAAAACAAAACAAAAAACGCACATTTACATTTCACGTGCCGTAAAATAAAAAACTTAAATGTTTACCAACACCTATGAAAACTTATTAAATACCTTCATGGAAAAAGTCTGCAGTCAACCAAGCTTGTATTTTACTACACGCAACATTAACTGCGGGCTCGTATGCATCTTGGAACAATCGACGGCGGAGATAGATGGAGTAGATCAGACGGCGGAGAAGAATATCGGGAGGCCTTACTTGACTGAACGATAGTACCCGAGATTTCAGAAATGCTTACGTATGGGGAGAGCCAGTCATCAACTCTAAATTTTCTCGGGTCTCTTGTGTACGAAAACTGCCTTCACGCAAAAGCGGTCCGAGAAACATCAAGGTGGTTTTGCTGGATTAAACATTGTTTGACCGAGCGACAGTTCAAATTATATTTTCAACACTAATGTAGTGATAAAGATAGTGATCAAGATGAGTATCATGATTTTAGGTATAGAGGTGAATGAGGTGAAGGAGCTTTTCATGATTGATATAGAGTAAAAGAACCACCAGTAGCGATAGTAGTAGATATAGCACCAAAAAAATAGATCATGTCGGTTCAGCACCAGTAATAGTAATAGAGCTAAGATCATAGGTCTCTTTACCAAGAGAAAACACAAAGGCTACAAACGTAGAATCCAAAGTCCACCTTTCGTGTAGCGAGAGTCCACCTTTCATGTTAGAGAACGAGATCCAGTTAGTTCCACATCCGAACCATATCTAGTCGCACCAGTAGAGTAAGAAACAACAGTTCTAACAAGATTCGATCCACCAGTACCGCTACCAGCATATCCAGTAGGTAAATTAGTAGCAGAGTAAGCATCCTAATCACCATATGCAGATCCTCCAGGTCGAGAACCAATCCCAGGCATTGAAACGCCAAGAGAAACGACAAGAGCAGTAGTAGAATCCTATGTTTATTCAGTAGATTAAGAAAATGAACTAGGACCAGCAACATATAATCTAGAAGCTAGGGTAACACCAGAAGCAAGTTAAGATCAAGACCTAGTAGCAACACTAACCAATAAAGTAGCATCCATGGTAGAAAGAGATGGAGATGCGTCGGGTGCAGTTTAAGTAGTTCAATTTCTAGATCAATACATAAAAGCGGATAAAGAACCAAGCCCGGAGATAACCCCTAGTTGACCAGTAACAATGTATCGCCATGATCGCCATTTTCTATCCCTTGTTACTCCAGTACTAGCATCCCCATTCCTATTCATTGCTAAATCCTTGTCTGAGATGGTCCATCCGAAAGCTAACATAATAGGATTATAATTGTTCACAACTACAAGAACATAAGTATAACTAGGTGGTAAGGCATAGGTTCAATAAGGTAATGCACGGGAAGTATCGGAGCGAGTAGTTGGTTAAAAAATAGCATCAGCAAAGGAAGAAGTGTTATTAGTGAGTTTCTAATCCAATTGGAACCATTCCAGACCCAGATCAGGAGGCAGCATTTCTGAACTCCGTAACAACCCCATATCTAGATCAGGTAGTAAACTCGGGAGAAAGAGTACACTTTAAAGACAGTTCGCCCTGTTCATACGGAAGTAGTAGTCATTTCCATTGAGCCACATGCAAAGTGAATCTAGGGTGCACTTTCAACCTCGAAACATATAAGGTACAGAATGGGAGGGGAAAGAGCAGATGTTATAGGTGTCAAGTGCATTAGGGCTGATGAACACTCCTAAACCCCAGATGGCCGAAAATCAAGTTATATTAGATATAAGAAAGCTATAGGAACTACTTGACAAAATGGCACTTATGCCACACACCTGTAATCATCAGTAAAAACACAATGGAGGAGAGGATGCGTAAGCGTGGCTCGACCACCGGGAGAGGTAATCTCATCAATGATAATAGTATACTGGTGGAGGATACAAATACTTAAGATTTTCTTGTGCCCATACTGCCGCAAAATAGAAAACAATAAAATTAAAAATTTCACCTACATTTACCAACCGCCATAAATATCATTAATTACGAGTTTGAAAATATCCTATTGGAATTTAATGCGTGGCCTCATCACAACATCGCACCGTCGCATCGGAGGAAAAGAAAAGATGTGCCACCATTGCCATAACC
The DNA here is from genome assembly GCA_000404065.3 of Pinus taeda. Lineage (NCBI taxonomy): Eukaryota > Viridiplantae > Streptophyta > Pinopsida > Pinales > Pinaceae > Pinus > Pinus taeda. The sequence goes on along the minus strand of APFE030611622.1, from coordinate 23,279 downwards.
GTTTGAATCATGTGATTTGCGATATGCGATCAGATCGCATCGCGAAATCGCAATCGCACACAATAGAAGGGACGTAGCGAAGGTTAACAAGGAAATGTGCAATATGCGATCTGCGACTTGATCGCATCGCAGGGAACTTAAATGGAGGTTTTCTGGAAACAGAATGCTGCAGTCGATCTCGCTCCACGGCAGTTTAAGTTATCATTCCAACACTCCCCTTTAATTTCAACTGCTCGGTTTTTCTGCATACCGAGGCATTTCCTGAAATGATCAAAACTTTTATTTCCTAATGGTTTTTTCAAGATGTTAGTTAACTCATCCTCTGTTATGTAGTGCTGTAAAACAATCTCACCATTGTTAGCCAATTCACGTATGAAGTGAAATTTGGTGTCTATGTGCTTTGTCCTTTTATGAAAAACAGAGTTTTTAGACAATGCTATTGCCGAGCTATTGTCACAGTGAATGGTTTTGCCCTTTTCTTGTTCATGACACAAATCTCTGAGAACTCTTCTGAGCCACACTGCTTGGCATGCTACTGCTGTTGCTGCCACATACTCTGCCTCTACTCTTGACAAAGACACAACTCGTTGCTTCTTGGAAGCCCATGAGATGGCTCCCGATCCCATATGAAACACATATCCTGATGTGCTTTTCCTATCATCAACACTTCCAGCCGAATCATTGTCAGTGTAACCTGTCAACATGAAACTTTCAGAAGAGGAGTATAAAATACCAATGAGTCTCTTTCGGTCTTTCCATAAATCTGGAGATTAAACTCACAGCGTGCATAATGTCTGGCCTAGTTGCTGTCAAGTACATAAGGCTACCAACTATGTTCTTGTACAATTTTGGATCAAAATCCTTGCTGCTGTCTGCTTTGGTCAATTTCAACCCCATTACTATTGGAGTCATAGCTGCCTTGCTGTTCTGCATGTTAAATCTCTTCAACACTGCTTCTACATATTTAAATTGAGAAATGAAAACACATCTTTCACTTTGGTTTACTTCAATTCCAAGAAAATACCATAAGAAGCCCAAGTGAGTCATTTCAAATTCACTTTTCATGAGTGCTTTAAAATCAACAATAAGAGAAGCATCATTGCTAGTAAAAATCAAATCATCTACATATAAAACAACAATAAGAATCTTACCGTCATTCTCCTTTATGTAGAGTGTGGGTTCAACATCACACTTATCAAACCCATTCTCAATGAGATAAGCATCTATTCTGCTGTACCATGCTCTTGGAGCTTGCTTCAGCCCATAAAGAGCCTTCCAGTTTGCACACTTTATGCTCTTGGCCTTCAATTTCATAGCCTGGAGGTTGCTCAACATAAACCTCTTCTTTTAACACTCCATTCATGAATGCAGATTTAACATCCATCTGATAAATCTTCCATTTGTGTTGCGCTACAATAGACAACACTGTTCTGACTGTTTCCATCATTGCTACTGGTGCAAAGGTTTCATCATAGTCTTTGCCTTGTTGTTGCTTGTAGCCTTTCACAACAAGTCTTGCTTTGTGCCTGTCAATCTTGCCTTCAACATTTCTTTTGGTCTTATAGACCCACTTAACTCCAATGGCATCTTTGCCTTCAGGGAGATCCACTAACTCCCATGTTTTACTCTTCTCAATTGCACCAATTTCTTCATTCATTGCTTCAATCCATTTATTTCATTTACAACATATTCAAAATGAATTGGGTCATCAACATGACAATACAAAGCGAATAATGAATTCAGACCGACATTGTTACTTATCTCTCCTTGTTCATAAATCTCATTCAAATTTCTGAATCTTGGTCTTCTTGGTGTGCTTGGAGTTCCATCCGAACTTGAGGGTATTTCAGATCCCTGTTGTGTGCTTGGAGAAGCACTCCCTTGATTTCTCAAGGCTGTTCGAATTCCGGCTTGTGGTGTGGTTTGTTGTACTTGTTGTGGTGGAGGAGGAGCCACCAAGGAAGGATTATTTGCTGTTGTCCCTTCCTCTTCTTCTTCGTGAGACACAATTGTCTTCACATTCACTGTCTTTGCTAAGCTTCTATCCCAAGCTTCATCTTCAATGAACTGCACATCTCTGCTTACTATGAATTTCTTGGTGGATGGATTATACAGTTTGTATGCTTTTGACTCATCACAATAACCAATAAAGACACACTTCTCCCCCTTACTGTCAAGCTTCTTCCTTATCTGATCAGGTACATGTGGATATGCTACACAACCGAATGCTCTCATGTGAGTGACAATTTGCTTTTGACCACTCCATGCTTCTTCTGGTATTTTTTCATGACATCTTTAGTTGGGCATCTATTCAAGATGTAAACTGCGCAAGTGACAACTTCTGCCCAATACTCATGCGGCAAGTGTTTTGCGTTTAGCATACTTCTGACCATGTCAAGAATGGTCCTATTCTTCCTTTCAGCAACACCGTTTTTCTGAGGTGTATACCTCGTGGTGAACTGATTTTGTATGCCATTCTCTCTGCAAAAACGCAGAAATTATTTGGAGATGTACTCTCCTCCTCTATCTGTTCTGAGCACTTTGATATAATGCCCACACTGCTTCTCTACAAGAGTTTTGAAGTGGCGGAATTTCTCAAACACTTCACTCTTCTGTTTCAGCATATACACCCATGTCTTTCTGGTGTAATCATCAATGAAAGTTAAAAAATATTTATTTCTGGAAAATGATGGTATTTGCATCGGTCCACACACATCATAGTGAACAATTTCCAAGGGTGCTTTTTCCCTCATACTCTTTCCTGCTGGAAAAATTTCTTTGTGTTGCTTGCCCAATATGTAGCCTTCACAAAGGCTGTCCCGTTTCTCGATCAATGGCAATCCCTTTACCATTCCCTTTCTGTGCAATAGATTCAAGCCTCCGAAATTGAGATGTCCAAATCTCAAGTGACATAACCAATTCTCATCTTTCACTTGTTCCTGAAAGACTTGTTGTGTTACAGCTGCAATAATTCTTCCTTCCTTCAAATTTTCCCTGAGTTTGAGAGGAAACATTCTATTGTTGGTCATCTGCACCTGTGCAATGATCTTCTTACTTGGAGGTATGTCTCTGATTGTACACATATCATCTTTGAAGAACACATTGTAGCCTTTGTTAATGAGTTGTCCAATGCTCAAAAGATTACATTTCAAACCAAGTACATAATATACCTCTGGGACAATCATCTGTTCCCCATTTCTTGCTCGGATACTGACTCTGCCCTTACCCTTGACAAATATCTTACTATCAGTTCCTATTGTTACCTCAGATTTCACATTTTCATCCACATTGGCAAACATTTCAATATTTCCAGTCATGTGATTACTACAACCTGAGTCTAAGAACCAAAAATCTTCTTGTTTGACTTGTGTAATGTTACATGTTAACAACACAATCTTTGGATTCTTATCTTCTTCATTTGCAAAATTAGCATTCTCCCTACTATTCATGTCATTTTGTTTTTTCATACATGCATTGGCGTAGTGCCCATATTTCTTACAATAATGACATTGGACTTGGGATTTGTCATACCTTTGTCCATGAGCTTGCTGTTTGCTTGAACCTTCATCTTGGTTCTGATTGCGGCTCCTTCCGCATGTGCTTGCAAGATTATTTTAGCCTTTGTTTTGGCTTCTTCCATGACCTCTGTTATTTTCTCTGCCTCGACCTTTTCCTTGGCCAAAAGATATCTGAGTCTTGAATGCTTGCTCAAAAGAGGAATATGTTCCTCTACTCAGTCTATGTTCATGAGACATAAGAGAAGCACTCAATTCATCTACTGTGAACTGTGAGAGATCCTTTGTTTCTTCTATTGCTACCACAATAGATTCAAACCTTGATGGTAAACTTCTCAAAATCTTCTCTACTATCCTTCTTTCTTCAAGAATCTCACCATGAGATCTTATCTGGGTTATCAAGCCAATAACCTGAGTGAAAAATGAATCTATTGTATCAGATTCCTTCATGTTGAGTGTTTCAAAGTCTCTACTCAACATCTGCAACTTTGCAGTCTTCACCTTCTCCATCCCTTGATAGGCAGTTTTGAGAATATCCCATGCCTCTTGGGATTTTGTTGCTGCTGCAATCCGTGGAAAAACACTTTCATGTATTGATTGGAAGAGAAAAAAGAGATCTTTGGCATCTTTCTTCCTGTCGCTCTTCAACTGGTCTCTTTCTGCTACTGTCAAAGCAGCCAATGTTGTTGCATCTGTAGGTTCAGCATAGCCAGTTTCAACCAGCTCCCATATTCTTTGAGAAGCAAACAAAGCTTTCATTGTTATGGACCAATAACTATAATTTTTCCCATTAAACTATGGCAGTTGGGAATTTTTCAAACCAGTTCCAACATATGTCATCTTAACCTATATAATTAAATAAGAGACACTGACTGTATAATTAAAACAAGCAAAAAAAATTTCTCTGCTAGAGAAAATTTGCTCAATAAGCTTCTTACAGCTCCTACAGTGAAAAACAAACTCCGTTTTTGACTCACTGAGTTCCTAGACTAGCTCTGATACCATATTGGAAATTTCTGTTAATTTCAAACACAAAAGAAATTGCACAAAGAACAACGCTCTGTTTTTTAATACAGGATCTTAATCATAATGAAGAAAAAAACTTTTACAAAATAGTCTTCCTCTACTCAGAGGGATTACAACAGGAACACTTCAACTCCGGAAACTAATTTCACTATCTCAGAGAATTACAGTTTCAGCACTGCTATGTGTTGCAGAAAAATAAAAAAAAAAACTTACTGTTTGCTTGTGCCCATACTTCCGTAAAATAGAAAACAATAAAATTAAAAATTTCACCTACATTTACCAACCGTCGTAAATATCATTAATTACATGGCTGAAAATATCCTATTGGACTTTAATGCGTCGCCTCATCACAACATCGCACCATCGCATCGGAGGAAAAGAAAAGATGTGCCACCGTTTCCATAACCGTTTGAATCATGCGATTTACGATATGCGATCAGATCGTAGCGCGAAAATGCAATCGCAGACAATAGAAGGGACGCAGTGAAGGTTAACAAGGAAATGTGCAATATGCGATCTGCGACTTGATCGCATTGCAGGGAACTCAAATGGAGGTTTTCTGGAAATAGAATGCTCCAGTCGTTGTCGCTCCACGGTAGTTTAAATTATCATTCCAACAGTTACCTCGTGGTTATGCCTATTCCCATCTAGAGAACAACCAGTAACAGGGGCAGTTGTTTTATTATATTCAGTTGTGAAAGCACCAGAACTCAAACTATCTATAGCTCGAGGAGTTGATTCACCAGCAAATGATCTAGTGTCTCTAGGTAATAATAAGTTTATGCATGCAGTGGCAACAAAGACAGAAGTAGGAGCATCGATTCCATTATATGAATGATGGGCCCTATCCCCCACACACATATGGGTAGCAAATATTACATCCCTGTCCAATCCGCCAAGAGAGGCCCCCATAAACAACCGTTCATCCACAAAAGTAATCCATGTGGGGTAGTAGTTGTGGTCCAACAAAGTAACTAGTTGCGCAACCGCCTTATAATAAGTCTAAAAGGATGGGAGTATATAACAACAATAGACTAAAAATAAAGGCACGTGGGTGTGGCCTGGAAGTAGTTGAAATCGAATGGAGACAGAGAGAACTCGCCGTGGGTTCAATATTTGTTTTGTCCTATCATCATGAAATGGTCTCCATATGAAACATGGGGCTCACTGAACTGATAATTGGCGATGATCATTCAAATTACCAAGCTCCACTTGTTCTTGTTCCTTTTTTGAGTGGAATACTTACCTATATAGCTTTTTCCTCAATTGGTTCTACCAAGACATAGATTCTTTTATAGCTGGATAGGATATTTATTAACTACTAAGAAGACAAGATTATGAAATATCCAAGAAAATACTAACAGTAGATAAGTAGGTAATAACAAGATCAATGGAAATGTCTATAAGCATAACTACTCTTTTTTATATGTAACTCGATCTCATCTCGAAGTGGAGGTCAAGTAGGATCTATTCTTTCTTGTTGATTTTTGTATACGATGATTTAATGACGATGATTAGGAATAGATAGCTCGATCTTGACGTCATTCAGAAGTGGTGGTAGTGCATCAGATAATAACAAGGAATGCATTTCTTTCTCATTTCGCGGGATTAGTTACCATTTGAATCATAACATCCCTACCGATTGGAAGACAATTACATACCCTAGTCCTTAAGAAAGTACCTATCAGTTGGAGATTAGCTCGGAGGTACCATAAAGGCTCATAAACACCATTAGAAAAAGATGAGAGAAACCAAGCTAGGTATTTCTTATCAAGTGGAACTACACTATTAGGATTCTAATGTCAACTACACCGCAAGTTCATGAGAATGGTTTTCTCCTCTGCTAGAGTATGGTTTTTCATTAGCAGCACACGTAGACTATGGTTGTTCATCACTAGTAGCAGGATTTGTTCCTATAGTGGAGCAACACCATGCAACCTATCTTTGTTCCCAAAACCAATGCGACCATCATCTTAGTCTTACCCCGACAAAATGGGACCATGATCTCTAGTGTGATTATTACCCATGAACACTACCCAAAGTTAGCCCTCATGATTAACATGCCATGACATGAAGTTATCCAATATGAGCACGATATGAAGTGGAGGATTATTCAAATTTTCATTTTTTTAAAAAAATTATAATTTGATCCTTTTAATGCGACTGAGCCTATTTATAAAATAGAATCTATTGTAATAAATTTTCCGAATCCCTGCTGTCAATGCTATACTTTTAAATTGGATTCATTCCAACCCAAAGCTTCCCGTTCTCATTAATTGTTAAAGGAGTTCCTATCTCCAAGGCAATTTTTGGAATCGATGTTGGCTCAATTTTTTGTGATTATCTTGATCTAAATAATCATCCCTCTTTATCAATATATTGAGTAGGACCCATAAAATATTGATTTTCTCATTTTTCTCTGGATTGAAGATTCGATCCGAATTTCAAACGATCCATTCTTGTTGGAGTTATATATAATGGATTCATTTTATAATAAAATTAAATAAATGAAATTTATCTGAACCTTGACTAGGCTTAGTTATTGCTAGAGTTAATTGATCTGTGATTTCTAGACAATTTTTGATATTGAATGCAATAGACCCAACCTGTGTCGAATATTCCCACTACACTTGCTATTATGACTGCGTCGCAAGTACAGGCAATGCCAGTTGTGTGTCAACCTCAAGTCTCACAGGTTGCAATACAACAGCCTCTTGTATCTATAGCTCAATCACAACCTCAGGTTAGCGCTTGCTTACTTGGAATGACTCAGGCTCAAATGGGTATTATCACTCCACATCTTGGTCAATCTTCTAGTATTGGACAACAACAAATGGTCCAACAACCATGGCTGGCACAATACCAACAATCGCAATTCCACCAAACCTACCGAGGAACTGAACGACACGGCTTCATGGGTAATGGACAACTACCCTTTCAAAATAGTTACCAACAATCACACTATAGTTGTTATGTCCAACAACGTTATCAAAGTTACCAAAATTAGATACATTATGTTGGTATGCAAAGACCTACTGCTCAGGTGATTCCATCTTATCCTAGGTATGCTTCACCTAACCTGAATCAACAATTGCCTTTTGTAGCAACTCTAGAATTACCAGATTTCAACCGGCTGACGAATGATCCAATTGCATATGCCCCATGGTGGCCATTGATTCCTCATAAACTCCCCTCCGATATTCCTAAATTCAATGGAAATCCAGTAGAATATCCATCAAATCATGTAATGACTTTTCATTTGTGGTGCTCATCTAACACCTTAAATGATGATTCGATTAGACTTCACCTTTTTTAGAGAATGCTTATTGGTCCGAAAGCGAAATGGTATATTGAATTTCCTAGAGCTTCGTTTGATAACTTTAGTGCCTTGCCACTACCATTCTAACCCACTTTCAGTTACCCATAAGGTACGAAACATGAATAAAAATCCTTAGCAACTTTAAACAGACCGTGTCTACTCACATATCTCATCATATTCATGAGTGGCAACGCCGTCGTCGAATGGTAGAGGATTATTTTCCTGATCAGATTTTGGCTGAGTGGTTTATTAAGTCCTTATTGCCTTCAATTACTGAAGACATGGCGAAAGGAGGAGTTTTCACTTAAGAGAAAGTCATTGCTTGTGCCCAATATATAGACTTGATCTATACTTAGTCTATCACACTCTATGACAAAATTCTTGGTGCTCGCAGACCAACATTTTCCATTCCTCCCCCTGCTGAATCAAGCAAGGACTCTCATGTCAGTGATGGTGTGATCGGTACCTTAAGCATGCAAACTGCAAAGGCACCATTTGGTAAAGCTCTTGCAGTTTCTAGTAAAAAATCAAATGACAAACCTCTTGCCTCAAAGATTAATGCCATGTCATCTAACAAGGCAAAGAATCCTAAGAAACTAGGGGGCAAGAAGAAATGAAAAGATAAAAAGAAGAAACAAGAGAGTTCAACTCCTGAAAAATCTTTTGAGAACCCTCTTGGGTGAAAGAAACATCGTGATCCATGTTATGTTTGTAACGAGGACCATTGGATGAGAGATTGTCCACATCGAGCTGAGGTTACAAAATTGCTAAAGACTTCAAATACCTCTGCGGTGTTGATTGATCCATTTCCAAACGCAAAAACTAATCTGGTTACTATCGATCATGCTTCCACATCCCAAGTGCTTATGTTATCCGTCTCAAAATAGTTGAATGATGCTTTGATATTGACAAGGAACAAATATTATGGGAATCCACCATCGTCAAACAACAAGGCTACAAATCAACCTAGTAGTTCGGCGACAACTTCGCTAGAAGTTTTTACGCCTGTTATTCCTAAATTAACTATAAATCCACCAAAGGGAGTCATACATAAGTCGAAATTTAGTCCTTGTGCTCGAGCTGCACATAATTATAACATAGTGGAGGATCTCGCTCAATTGCCATCCGCTATGTCGACGCTAGAAGTACTGCAGAACTGCCCCTCCCAAAAGTAGGCTCTGTTATAAGCAATAGGTGGGATTGATCCAGTGGATTCCAATCTTGTGGCCTTTGACCATAAAGGATATGCACCTCAGTTACTGGCTCAACTCGATTTCCTTACACACATAAAAGTACTCAATAAAATTGTTCATCGAACGATCATTGATGAGGGGGCATCCACTTGTATTATGTGAATGAGTTCGTGGAAAACTCTAGGTTCACCACCCTTGTCTCGATCATCAATGACATTAAAGGCATTCGATGGAAGAACATACACGCCATATGGGATTTTAAGTAACTTTCAAGTCGAATTGGGGTGCAAGGCTGTAGAGATTGAAGTCGAGGTCATTAATGGAAACCTTGACTACAGTATCTCATTGGGAAGGCCCTGGATTTATGCCATGGATGTTGTTGTGTCTACATATTTTAGAAATATTGCATTTCCTTTTCAAGGTGGAATTACAATCGTTGACCAATTAGCTTTCTTTCCTAATAGTTAACAAGATGTTGGAAGCATTCCATTGATCAACGCAAGTTCTCAATCACTTCAACATGTCGAAGGAGGTGTTGTCAGGAAATCTAGTGTCCACTCGGAGCTGCTAGTCCCACTAAGGTGGGTAGCTATCTTAGAAACAAACAAACCAAAACTACTTTCGCTTTCCTTTATGAGAAGTAGATAAGAGGCGAATAAAGGACACCAACCTCAGTCTTGCGCTTGGTTCCTTGCTTGGTTCCTCTCCCTTCTGACAGATCTTTGCCACTCCTTCTTCGTTCACCCAGCTTCAGAGAATACCTGTGGAATCAAAGCAACATAATACTATCGAAGAACAGAGATCTACAATCATAAACAATATAGGACCAGATATATATTGACTACACAAATTCATATATCATCAAACATACAAGAATGTGGAGGAAAACTTGAATATTTTTATTAATATCAAGAATAGCAAAGAGGGTTACAACCCATTATTCTGACCCAGTGTCATCCTCTCAGCATGAAAGCCCTTCTTCACCTCATGAAAATCTTAGATCACCCAACACTATGATATTGCACCAAGAAACCAATAACACTTCCTTACAAGATACAAGATTCGAGCCTCCGGATCCCTGTGATGAGGGATCCATATATAGATGATTGTAGGGGGGTGAGTCAGCTTCTGGGATTTTGATTAGTGTCCTCTTTCTGAAAGTTCTTGATTCCACCTGGAGATTGATGATCTCTTACTCATCCCTGGACAAATTCAAAGAGGCAAGTGTCACAGGAGAAGTTTCTGGAAGATTCCATGATCATCCACCTTGCAAACTGTCTCTGCCATTTGTCTACTCTCGCCAATTACACCCTACAAAAGGGCTTTCCAATATGCATCACACTTTTTAATCTGAGTAGGTGAGATGCATTGCACCCTCTGCACTGGGTAGTCTGTATAGTCCAGTTTTGACCAGTTCTAAGCAGTTTTCTATGGAAAACTTCTGGGAGATGATGTAATCAACTGACCTTATTCCTTTAGGGTGTGAAGAAACACTTTTAGGGACTTAGAAGCCCTTGGTTTATGGACATGTGTGATTGGGGTTGCAGTGCCCATAAATGTCTATAACAGTTTCCCCTTAAAGCATGAGGTTGCTAATCTTATGATGTCGGGTGAAATGCTTTATCATGAGGATTCAAAGTTTTTTTGAGCTTTAAGGTGACCTGTAATAAGATAAAATAAAAAGCATTATCTTCATAATATTTTTCATGATCTAGCTAAGGCGGGCATTCCCATGCTCATCTTTATAAATTCATTTCCATGTACATAGGACAGACAATCATCTGTGTAGCAGACCGATGATTCAGACGCAGTCATCATCCTTTGATTCAGATGATCATTTGTTCGGCAATGATGTACATTTGATGTCTTTATATTCCTGAACATATCGTAGCCTAGATGGATGAAACTAGATCCGGGGTCTTCAAACTCGTTCAATCTTCAGTCAGAGTACAAGTCAATCCATGTGAAAGATGTTCTCGAGTTGAACATGGAAAGACATCGCCTAATTACCAGCCAATAATGTAAGTTGTTAACAGGAACGAGAGGAATCACCGATAATGATGATGACCCTCAAGGTACGATAGTACAATTCACGTGGTGTGAAAATGGGACTTGGTGTCGAACACCACATAAAATCTTTCGGTCGAAGGCCATTGATGTAAACTTGTCACCGGAAGTGAGAAAGTTGCCATTGAGGCATGCAAGGTTCAAAGTACTGAAAGGGTAGTTCCTAGGTTGATTTCTTGGATAATGAGTTGATGTCGACAAGAAGTGACCCATCATAGGAGGGCCTTAATTAATCCCACATCTACGACACGGAACGGAGTAAATGATCTTGCAGGTGAAAACGATTTGATGATACAGGGTTCAGGGTGGCGGTCATGAAAGAATGGAGCGTGAATGTATTATAGTGGATGAGATAGAGGTGAATTCTCTGAGCGACATCTCTTGAACATACCGGTGACACTGAAATGGATTGGTACCATTAACCCCAAAGATGGATGGTACGATGGACCAATGGTGATATGACTAATGAACGGAAAAAACCCAACCTGACTCAGATGTGGAGTGAAAGTATCATGTTCAAGAGCGACTTGCTACCAATAAAGTTTCTTCAAGTTTTCTTCCCAATTTTCCCCAGTCATTGCTGACCAGTACCTCTTTATTTTTATCAAGCTTGAGGAGGCTAACATATGCTTGTTCTATAATTCGCCCTTCGGATGAACCCGTTGTTATGTTTTAATGAGCCTAGCGAGAGTGAAACTTGTTCTCGTCCATTTGGACAAGTTTGTCGCTATTGATTTTAATGAGTTTAATGAAAATGATAACTCAATTCTTTTTCAATTTTAGAGAGTCTGAAAAGGGATGGATAGGAAGCTCTAATAATCCCTTTTTCTCATAGAATCCCTTAAGTCCGAAAAAGTATAAAATAATACGAGAGGGATGAATTTTCGATTGTTTTAACGAGCCAAACAAGACAAGCGCTCGATCTTTTTTTGTAATAATCCCTCAAGTCCAAAAATATTAAAATCTAGAGGAGGGATATCACTTCTGGTAGCTTTAACGAGTTGGAGAGGCCCATCGCTCGGCGACCTTTTCATATTTTACAAGTCAGATGAAAAGAGCTTAAAGGAGACTCATTTTTTTAGGAACGAGTGATAATTTCGGGTACAACTGATTCCAGGTAAGCTTTGGAATTTTCCAATCACGGCAGTGTCACAAGGATGGCTAACAGAATCTATCAAAGTGTTCCACATCACATCTCCAGTTGTTCTAGATAATCTTGTTCTAGTAGGTGCAACCTTCCATTTTCTACCTTCGAGAGAGCCTTCTTTTGAACCACTATTGAGGAGCTGGGAAGTAGAGAAGATAGCGATAGATAGAAATAAATGGTAGATTTAGAGGCTGATCCTAGGTTTCGTAATGCCTAAAGACCATAAGGGAGAGAAAAAGACCTAACGTTTCATGCTTGAACCCACCTCATAGTTACTTGCTCTACCATAATTTACTTATTGCCTTCGCCATATGGGAGAGATGAAATTTTTCCTACCCGAACTCATTTATTCTACGAGGAATATGAGGGAGGTGAGAGAGTAACTACTATGAAGAAGAAAAAACCTTTGTTTTCCACAAGCTATTTCACTACTGTGCTACCTAGACCTGTTATACATGTACCACTGGAATGAATCACTTAGAGGCCACTTCTATAGGCCTTTTAGAAGTATTGGATGGATAGATATATGGTGCTAAATTAGTTGAGAAAAACTTTTAGTTGCATGACATGATGGTTTATTAGCCCAAGGGGGTTTTAATTTCACTAAGATTGTTTCACTATACGAGATTGATTCTCAACATGTGAAAGAGACATCTTTGAATGGATGGGATTGTGGTTGAATGGCATTGAGCTGGTTCGATGGTTGGTTGATCACAAGCTCTGCTATTGGCATTGACACAAGCCAATAGAATGCTAATAAAAAGAAACACCCCATTTGAGATGCTTTTTATAATTCACTAGAACCCAAAAGCCCCAACCCCATTGCGTAGGTGCCTTATGAGCATTGAATCTATAATGTCACCATAGAATAGGCTGATCAGGTGAGAAATAGACCTTTTTATAGTCTTTTTTCGTTACCATTATTACATATATAATATGACAACACTTCTCGTTAGAAGGACTAACTCACAAACCAACCAACTAAGAAAGGACAAGTGAGTGATTCATTTACAAATTGAAACTTAAGGACATTTAGTGACAACAACCACCTACTAAAGTGAGGAATCTTTGGGGAACCTAATTTTGATAGATGGGACAACCTTTTCATTGCTAAGACATATATTTTTGATGCCCAAACCCACATAGAGTATCTTTTCACACTCATCTTACTTTGGAGGGACTATTATTAGACCCTTCTAGTACTATCAAAAAACTACGATGATGGGATGGAGTACCAATCCTTCAGTATAACACAAATAACACTCGGGGGAGAGTCTTTACAAAACTTACCTTGGATGGAGAGGCTCCAATTGGTGAGGTATTCCCAGTAGGCCCTATAGAATTAGATCGTTGGAGGCACTTCTAGAATATAATAGAAAAGGAGGAAAACCTTGAATTGTTTACTCATTTGATCGTTTAATGGCCATGGGAATTTGAATCACTCCATTATATCTTACCTTGGAAAGACTATAAATTTGCCTTAAAGAAAAGGAATGACTTTCTATGGACAAAACTAGCTACATGCCTTACAACATAATGAAAAGACCAAGTAAGATGAGTACAGGCTCTTATTGGACTTTATGCCAATGGGGAGGAGAGGAGAGAGCTTATCAAGGATGGATTGGATCATGGGAATTGGCAATCATGATACCTTACCACCTTATACCACCTTCCAAATGCACTTTCTATTTACAGTCACCCCTTGTAACATGCTAATTAGGGAGGGAATCTGGAAGACCAAGAGAAGTGCCAGATTGGATCAGATGATGTGGGAATTGAAAGAAATGCTCTCAGTCATACACTTGCGCTAATAGAATTTCCTTTTTGAACAACCAATATGGGCACCTAGACCCATGATAACCACATGTTCTAGTATAAGAAACATCCCCTCTCAGATTCTTTTTCGAATTCACTAGAATCAAACTTGTTTCCCCTCGTGCTTGAGGAGCATGAAATAAATCATTGAACAAGAAAGTTGATCTGGCTTCAGAACATATACCTTATATGATTTTTTTCATTTTTTCTATTAAGTATATAATATGAGAGAGATATCTTTACTTTTACATGACTTACTGTAAAATGCAACCAAAATAGGAATGATACCTTCTTCTTTCACCAACCTTGAACTTCACGACATGGAGTGCTTCCCAACAACCATTAAGTCATGAATATTAATCAGGATCGAAATTAGAAGTACCTTTATTTTATTACTCTTACTCTTACTTTTACCCCTGCCCTACCCCTATTCACATTCGATGGAAGGAAGGGAAGAAGAGTTTCATCACTACTGCACCAGATATTTCATTTTTCAGGTCGGGTGGGATTAGACACCTTACCTTTCTATTTATACAACCTCAGACTGAAAATTTGACACTACATCAGCTAAGATTACCCCACATAGGAAGGCAGGGGATGATCTTTTTATTTTACCTACACGAACTTCTTAGACCTCGAGGGAGTCGAGGAACTGGAATCACAAAGTGTTCAGGACAAGTTGAGCCTTCCTTATAAGTAGAAGCCATGGATGAAATTGGTTCATCACTAGATTGTTGGATCAGAATGTGGAATAAACATGGGATTTATAATCGCTTCATGAGAATAATTTTGAAGTATTGGATTGATGGCATGGAGAAACTTACCCCAGGAAAGAATGAGACCCATAAGATCAGGACCTATAGGAGACAGGATTAGAACACATTCTCTTGTTCAGACCATATACTTGCCTGAATTATATTCTCTCTACAATCCTACATTAGGTTGTACAAGCTTTAGGAGGAACTCCTAGAATAGAATAGAAGGAATTTATTTAATCTTTGGATCGAAATTAGAATGAAGAGAAGAAAGCGCCTTTACCACCTTGGAGGGAAAACCCTTATATATCCCTGCCATAGCTCTTAAAATCAAACCCTTCTGGTGGGAGTAAAACCTAAGTAGTCTAGAAAGAAAACCCTATCCATGCATGATTTATGTCCATATGATGTCTGCACGATGTCCATATTATGTGCACTTTCAGGTTTCCATATTCAGTTCATATTACCCATTATCCTTTCACTTTACAATACACATACACAGTGCCTATAGATAAACAGACCAATATGAATAACACTTTCACTTACCGAGCGGATAATAGCCATTGTTTTTGGTGAGGCCCAAAAAAGAAAGGATTAACTTATGATATTTTGGATAACTTTGGTTTAGGTGAGAACCACGTAAAAACAACCCACGTGTTCAGAAAAGGCGGTCACCAAACAATCTGCAATAGATAGATTGATTTCCAATTTGGAGGGACGTGGGTAGATAAAATTAAAAGAAAAGAAAATAGATAAGCTTATATATAATTCATGATGTTAAGGCACCTAAAGAAAGCCTATTTTTAGTGGGCTTATGGCATCTTAAACAACACCATTTAGGGAAGGCGCAATGTAGTCAGCTTGGAACAGATTCTCAAAACATTTGAAGTCACCATTTCTTTTACCAATAAACTCAGTTTGATTTTGTTGTAGGCACCCCTCTCATCAAGGATACTCAAATTCATTTCTTTATTACTCACATGGAATTTCATTAAAATTCTCTATGTTTGATTTGGTGGCATTGATTCAATTGCTTCTTTAGCCCCTCGCTGCTGATATTTTCATTTTTCCTTTGACTTTATGACTTAAGCATCGAAAAGACCATGGGGGTGATTCTTTTATGGCCCCGAATCCCATAGGTGTGGGAGTTTTCATCCATTCACATTGGATAAGGATATTTTAGGAACGCCCACCTCTTACAGAAATGGATGGGGAGCAAATAACTATTGTTTTTAATCAATACAATGGAATGCCTTACTTATTTGTTGAGATTCCAAGAGACAATACACTTCAATTTATTAGAAAATTATATATTACAAAGTAATGGAACACATAAAATATATTGCAGAAATAATAATAATAATAATAATAACCATTTTTAAGGTCACAACCAAGCCAAACACCAATTGGTGTATGAGACCCCCTTTTTTTGTGGGACAAGGGACCCACCTCTGCGGAGAGATTTTACTGCTGAGTCTACGAAGGCATACATACTCTAACCCCGTCTGCTTTTGAACCTGTGACCTCTTAAGAGGAAACACATGCTTTTAACCATTAGACCCACTCAAGCTGTATAGACACAGATATACATGGCTCGCCCAATTTGGGCTACGTCCATGAAGAAACAGCGAGTCCTCCCTTTTATATTATCCAACAAACTGAAGAGATACAACCTACAACACATCCTTTGTAATTCCCTCTTCTCTCTCACTCAATCTCCTCTCTCTTTCTCACTCAGAACACAGATATACATAGATGCAATACAATTCTCTCATATATAGTGAGGGGTTGCATTCTAGGGAAGAAAACCCTAAATTAAACATAACTTCTATGATCAGATCTCCGCCTAATGAATGACCCAAATTGACTATGAAATTACAATAGTTTACAAGGAAATTTTACATCTATTTTTAGCTTTGGGGGCTGTCGTCCCCTGTAGACCCCCCTTGTAGTGCAAATATTACAGGAGGCATTGCCACATTATGAAGTGGGGTCCAATGAGGTGATACTTTTGGATAAAGAAGATATTTAGGTTCCATACCGAACACAATTTACTTCATTAGTCTATATAGATGGTTATGATACTCTATGAGGTAAGGGGGTGAAACTATGCTTCAATTAGGCTAGTACTCAATGCAAACAATGGTCGGTACTCCAAGTTTTGATCCTAGTGTTGATCCCAGTACTATATCCAGTAGGTTACAAGTATCAATGCCAAGGTAGGTTCAATCGCAGGGGTGTCTTGGCACTCATTTCTTTTTATTTTTTATTTACACTCGAATCCATCAATCTTTCAAGGGTACATTCTCATGTCACAACGAATGCGAGCTTAAATATAAGCTCCCCATCGAGCGAGGGATAATATTGTGTCCCCATCAAGAGCTAATATAGAAGCCCCATTAACAAACTATCTCTCACTCCAAATGTTGGGGCATAAGAATATATCATCCCAATAAAATACAATCTCATCGACCCTTCAATGGATTAATGGATTATTAATTTATTTTCACCTTGCTGCAAGCAACATTTACCTGAGGGATTCTAGCAGTAAATTAAGGAAACATCCTCTTAGAAAGTATAAACCTTCTCTCTTACATTCTAAACCATAGATGAAAAGACATGGAATATGGCTCAGGTGACCATGGTTTTGCTCGAACCGTAGCACATAATACTTAGCCAAGAAATTCATCTATACGCTGCGAAACTTAACAGAATCAAAGGATTTAACAATGACCATTGTTAACATACATGAAAAAGAGATTTTGATGCTTGAAACTCTCAGACCTAGCCTATAACATTAGAGTTTGCTGAGCTTGGCTCGTGAGGGATGCAGTTCCAAATGAGCGATTGAGTGGCGGATGGGGTAGGGTTCAGTTACCCTAACCTCCCAAGGTTTAAAAACCACCATTAGATAAAGAACTATATCATCCATGGTGGGAGTGACTCCAATGTACTCACTCGATGACTCACAACTGTGGGTGGAAACAATTCGAAAAGCTTCTATACGAATCCTAGCATATTGAATGATCTCGTTAATGGTTAATGTTCATATGTATAAAGTATATCACTTTGCCAAGATCTATGTATTATTATTATTATTATTATCCAATTTTCAGGTCACGACCAAGCTAGACACCAAATTGGTAAATGAGACCCCCTTCTTTATGGGACAACGAAGGCATACATACTCTACCACCCTCCAATTTTTATCATGTATAAGTTCCACATTGAAAATTTGATTAAATAATTCCTTTAATGAAATTTGCTTCAAAATTATGGTAGCGAGGTGGAGCTACATGTTTATTGTCAAGTAAATTTATTTTGCTTTGTTTTATTTGCATGGTGTCATTTTTCTACTTTTGGTTTTAGTATGTTACATATATAAACAATTGTTTTGGAATAGATTTTATTGTACTAAAGAAATTAATTCATTTGTTATATATTTTTATAATTTAATAAATTAAAATAAATTAGATAAATCAAATAAATTATAATAATAATAATTATTAAAATAATAAATAATCCGAAGGGTTAGCTCAAGCGATAGAGTTCTCATTGCTAAGTACCTCGCTACTCGACACCCTTAACATTACACCTTTATATTCATATTTATAAAAATAAATTTATAGTAATGAATATAGTCAAAATTATTTTGAGGTAAAAGGAGAACTAACATAAAGATACCGAATCTTAACTAAATTATTAAAAAAATATTTTGATTAATATTGAAATTGTTGAAATCATTAGGTAAAAATCACATCGAAAACTTTTTCTCACGCAGTTCAAACCATCTCGTGTGATTCATTTTCATGACAAGATGAAAAACATATCATGACATAAGATTAAATATACGAAGATAGATGCTTTCTAGGCATTAGAATATGCAGTAGTCTATAACGCGACTTTTTGAAAGCCTTTCCGGCTGATTTTTCCTGTCAAAATCCGGCAGCAATTCATTGGAATCCCAAGTTTGATAGCTAGTTTCTGCACAATCAATGGCTCCCAGGGGTTTTCCAGGGCGCTGAATCCAAATATGCAGTTAAAAAACCATTTTAACTGCTAAAAATCAAGATTTAACCTCATTTCTTCCGCCGGATTCCGTCACCGAAATCTCCAAAAAGTCGCATTATAGACAACTCCTTAGAATATAACAACTAGTTTTGATTAAAAAATTATCAAAGTAAAAAATAGTAGTAAATAATGAATTAAATTAAAATTAAAATTATTGGTATTATTATTTTAATAAAAGGGAAGATCAAATAAGGTTAAAAAAAAATTATTTTAAACAATAAACAAAATAAATAATAAAAATTGAAATTAAATGAATGAATGAATAGAATATATATATATATATATATATAATATATATATATATATATATATATTATATTATATATATATATATATATATATATATGTATTACATATATTATATATATATAATTATATATATTATTATATATATATAGTATAGATATATATGATGATGATGATGATGATTAATGCCTATCTGATCTCAAGAAAAGAGAAGAAAAGTAAGTGCGATTCTTCAAATTCTTGTTCACCAAAACTTGGCACCGTCGGCTCGCAACTCTGTTGCCTTCAATCTATTGTGTTTTCGCACTTGTTTTCCTCAAAATTTTGTACATTTCTTGCATTAATTCAAATTTCTAAGAGTCTCCCTAGTTCTGGAGTATGAGTAAAATCCCGATATGGAGCGAATTATAAGTGATTAATGGTTTTTGGTTTTCTTGTTCAAAGTTGCCTTTCGAAGTTATTGAAAGTATAACATTAGTAACTATCATGGAATATTAGGAGAGGATGGGAGGAGTAGTTTATAGCGTCTCTAGGAAAAATGTGAGTTATTTTATTTCCCCGCTACATTTGTTTTGGCATGCCTTTGTTAATCTAAACAAAAACTGATATGAAGGAACGATTTTGTGTTTTCTTCACCTTGAATATATTTTAATGACTATAAAATTTGAGTTGGAATTTTGAACTTGAGCTGTGGCATGATGCTAAAACCATGTATTTCATCTTATAGAATATAGAGGTTTAAAAATTTGTTTTGCAGATCTATCACATATTTTTTTAAATTGTCTAGAAATTTAGAACAAGTTAATGTGGTTTACTTTTACCACAATTAGATGAACCATACTAGCTAGTTCCAAAATGTTTTAGTAATTTAAAAATTTATGTAATAGCAAATCTCTGAATAACTCTACACACAAAAGCCTCCATTCAAGTAGATCTCTGAATAACTTTACTCACAAAAACCTTCGTTCATGTTGGTTACCCATCAACCTTGTGATTTGAATGAATTCATGCCGAATTTTAGAGAGATTAGACCGAAATAATCCACTGAAAAAGCTTCCAAAAAGTCACACTAAAGACAACTCGAAACTAAAAGAGTTTTCTTTAGTGCGAATTTTTGGAGTTTTAGGTCGAAACAATTATGGTGAAATCTTGATTTGTGTTATTTCAACTAGTTTTTTTACTATATATATGGATTCAGATCACTAAGTGTTGGACACCTAATCCTAGATGGGTTAGTGTGGAAGCTGAATAGACTAAGTAGTCCAAGAGACCTTGGGATGTGAATCCCAACGGTCACATAATGTACTATAAATGTATATCATTTGTCAATAAAAATTGTATTGCATGTTTTATCTTTCATATCTCTCTTGCTCTCCATGTGTGTTTAACATGGTATCACAGCAGGCGTATTCCTGCCCTGCATAATTAATTTGAGCCATTTGTTTATGGCCTTTCTGTGCAATTTATTTCTACCATATTCTTTTATAAATACCTGCACTCTGTCTCCCATATTCACTTCAACGATGAAACGTTCCTCTGCCTGACACTGCCAGAACTGCCTCTGTCGTGACATAACGCCCTGTGGTGCACCAGCGCTGCCTCTGTCCTAACATAATCTGCTCTCTGTACCTGCGCTCTCATTCTCTGCCATTACCTGCGCTCTCTGTCCATAAATGCTCTCCTTTGCCTTCAAATCAGAAATGTCTACGAGAGGCAACCGATCATCCTTTGGAAGAACACTCCACTTGGGTGATGACACGGCTCGCAACCATCGAAAGTCATCAACATAAGACCACATTCTAGTTTCATCCTTAAGATCTGACTGTTGCAACCCCTCCTTATTCCCTCGGTAAAAAAATTGCATAAGGAGCAAACCTGACTCTGTTGGTATACTCAACTATCGATCTGTGACGAACCCTAAGATAAATGTCTGTATTTGTAGTCTGGTGGATCCTAATCTGATGAGATGCAAGAATGAACACGCAATTCTCCGCTAATTCTATAAGTACAAAACCCATAATGGGCCATACAAACACCTGGCAGTCGTTCACTCTATGAATAAACAGTGCCCTCAACCAACCCCGAAGATAAATTTTACAATTCACCGAGTCTGATAGTGCAAAATCCCCATCTTTAGAGCATCCAGATCATTAACCAGAACCATTCCTTCCCTATTTCGGAAACCAGGAGCACAATAGTTGTCTTTTCGGAGAGTGACAACATTATTATCGTTCACTTTTCTTACTGCACTTTCAGGCTTTTGAATGGCTTCAGGGTTCTTTTTAGTGACCTTGTTTTTGAAAGTAAATTTCTTTTTCGGTAGAAGCTGAGAATTCAAATTATCCAACTGCTCCTTCAGCTCTACAGTGGCATTCTGTGCACTTCGTACTTCATATGAGGGCAAGAAATATGAATTCACAGCAACCATATTTTCAAGGCCAATGATATCTAAAGCTAAGGTTTCTAAACACGATTTCAGAAGGGTTTTTTCTTGAGAGCTTGTTTCTTCGTGAAATTCATCTATCCGTTTATGGATTTTCTATTTGATATCAGAGAAACCTTTGAGAAAAGAATCAACCGATTCAAATACAGGGGCAGAGAGGGTTTCGATTTTACGTGATTGGGATTGCTGAAGATGGGCATTATTCATATCTGCGAGGTGTTTGAGCATTGATGCATGCTTCTTCTCTTGATTTAAGGTTGGGGTTTCCCCATCACTGCCATTGACTTCACCGCTGCTGAAAGCTTCGTCTGGTACATTCTCAGCCATTTCAGACGAATCGACGGGCGTTCAAACGAGTACGAATGTCCGAACGAACATAAAATCGTCTAATGGTGTCTACTAGGGCCTAGTATCAAAACCTGAAACCCGGATTACAACACCGGCCTTTAACCCATTCTGTTCTAAAAAATGGAAGCCGAGATCAGCCCACAGGTCTCGATCCTATATGTGAAGCCGATTTATAATCTCTAGATCTTCCTCCAAGAAGAAGCTTTGAATTAGGAACCTGTCCAAGCGTACCTCTAACAGTAGCAAGAAATTAAGTCATTGATTCAGTAGATTATTATGAAGATCAGCTGAGATTCATTCACTGTGCTCTGCTCGGGGAGGCGCAACTTGAGCATCTTCCACAAAACCCTAGGAAACATTACCACTCTGGAGTACTTAGATCTTCGAGGTTGCATCAAAGTGACAGAATTACCTCCACTACTCCTTCCTTTGGTTTTGGGAGCACTACAACTTTTGGTCAATCGACTATAGCACTTGGTGCTGCATCTACTCCAACATTTGGGAGCAGCACAACATTTGGAAGCAATCCATCTTTTGTTTTGGGGGTCAAAGTTCGGCTTTTGGAGCTCAGTCAAGGGTATTGCATTTTCAATAACCATTTCCTTAGGCGAATCATTTTATGCTTATCGACTTTCCATGCGTCTCAAACAATTAGAGTGTTGAGTAACAATAGTAATTGATAGCGATATTGTTTGGAGTCTTTATTTTCTTTAGTGATATTGTTTTGAGATCCTCGCAGAGGAGAGCTGGAATTCTTTTAAAGGTTTTGAAAGCTCTACAAGAGCATATTTGGGCCAAGATATTTGTTGGACAACAAAGTCATTTCACAAAAGGGAGTAAAAATTTGCTGAAGAAAAATGGTTCCAATTGATGAAATATTAGAGTTACTGGACAATCTAATACTCTCTACTATAGATAATACATTCAAAATCAGCAAAGATTTTATCACCGATATTCATAGTTGTTTACAAGATTTACATGAAAAGATTGATTTTTTACACCTTGAATCTCAATTCCAGCGAGAAGAATTACAACAGTGGAGTCATCATTCTGAACCTGCTTCTGTTCAGAAAATTGAAACAGACTCCCATAAACAGTGAGACAATAATGTTACAGTTGGTTCAGATTTAATACCGAATAAAGCAACAGTTGTACATGCAGATGCAGAAACTCAGTCTGCACTTCCCAAGCCCATCATCAGACCTTGGGAACATCTTTTCCACAACAAGCACAGAACTGGTCTTGGATATGACAAGGACTTGTCCTTTCATATTCCAGACTACTCAAAGCTCATTCAGTTTCAGAGTGTTGGATTTATTCATGACAGTTCACCT
>APFE030611617.1:1444-33409 GCA_000404065.3 Pinus taeda | reverse complement strand
TATAAACACAATAGCTAGTGACTATAATGAACCTTAATTTTTCAATCACGAGGAGATAGTCACTAAAATGAACCTTTGATTTTCCAAATGAGCTAGCTTTGAGTCACAATCAAGTGGTCTATTAATGTATTCTAGTGGAATTTAAAGAAAATAGCAAGAGCTACTTTTTGGGGAGGGAATTTTACATTTTTCCTCTAGAAAAGTGATATTAATTTTGAATAAGAGCCCAGGGACATTAAATAAATTGCATTAGAGGAAGAATGCATAGCTTAACTAAATATCCCCCTTTAAAGAGACAAAATTAAGATTATCACTGTCATAAACCCTTGCTTATAAGTTAGACTAATTTTGGCGTTATTTATAGTAAGCATTATATTACAAGCTTATTCCATTCCAAATTATAATATTAAATTAGTAATTATAACTATATACTTTTATGTGTGCTTGGATTATGAATTACGCATGGTGGGTGTGAAGAGGTGATTCTTTGTTTAGGTGGATACATTGAGAAAACTATTTGTGAAGCCTAGACGTTATTTCAAATAATCAAGAATAATGGTATGCCCTGTGGCAAGGAATAAAGTTCATCGATATTATTTCAATCCATAAGTTAATCATTATCAGGACTCAAACATTTTCATTCAAAATTTGATTTTGAGCATTAGTCTAGTAGATACGAGGTTTCTTCGTAGCCATAGAAAGATAAATCTATGTTTAAATTCTTTTTTGAAGTTCAAGGCCGTTCGTGTATTCTTCGTTTGTAAGCCCACTCCCATTTTGGATAATATGTTAGCCTTAGAATTTAATTCCCTGTGAAGATTCTAATAAACTCCATAATTCTAATCATCCACTGATCCAATAAAGAAGTGTTTAAGAAAGTATAACCTTTCAGCCAATCTATAATAGCCTTTGAACCCCCCTATCACTTGTAAGCTTAAATTGTTGAAGTGACACAACTAAAATGACTAGCATAAATGATTGATTCATCTTTTTGTAGTACTTGTTAGGTAGTTGTATTTTTGTTCCTACCCTAAATTAGTCATTCACGTTAATCATTTTTAGTTGTGTTACTTATTACCTAGTCATATATTTTAACTTGGGACTAAATTAGTTGTTTATGTTAGTCATTTTTAGTGATCACTTAAGGTTGCTCATTTTTTTTAGTATTTCACTTGGAAAATCAACGGTGACTAAATTTTTAGTCACCTAGTAACTAATTTCATTATTTTCTACTAGTAAGTCTTATTGAGTGGTGATGATCAACCTTCACTTGATGAAATTAAAGACATCCAACAACAAGTTGGACCATGTCATCCTTCATGCCTACCCAAAAGAAAAACATCTTCATGTAAACATACATATTTCTCACACTAATATATGCACGATAAAGTGCTCTATGTGACTCCTTGAGGATGTTTCTTTGTATATTCCCTTACTCAAATATTTACATTCTACCATTGAAACCTCAATAACCCATTTTTCTCAAGGTCATAGCCCTCGAACTCTAGTTCTACTTGCTTCCCACTCTAGATCACTAATGTAACCTTTAGATACCAATTTGTTGTCACTGCGACAAACACCCTCAAAAAATTTCCTACACTAAAATTTTGGAGCCTACTATGGATCTTGCGATTAGTCGTTCTATAGTCACTTCTTGGTTAGTTGATGCTTTTGAGTTCCCTTCTTGGTTTGGAAGTGTTGAGGGTATTTTATCACACATGCTCAGTTTGCAACAAGTTCATGAGTGCATTCTTTCACACAGTCTTGAAAAAGCATAGCACGGTCCATCAACTTGTGCTTATGTGATGTCAAATCCATGTCGATAGTCAATGCGCACTAACATCCACAGTTTCTCACTTCTATCTGACTTTGTACTTCTATTTTGATGAGTTTTGCAAACTTTCGCTTTTGCGCACCTTTGTTTTCATGAGTGTCGTTTTCATGTTTTTGGTTGTAGCTTTTGCTTATTTTCACTGTAATTGGTTTCATTCTCATGTTATCTTCACTTTGGCATCTGTTACTTTCACTATCATTCACATATTGCAAGTGTCATTCACACTTAAGCACTTGTCATATTCTGGAATTTTAAGTGTTGCAAAATGTACATAAGCTGGTTTTGGGGGTTTCAATAGATTCTCCTTGTGCAAATGAGTCGATATTACGATGTAAACCTTCCTCACATTTAGTTCCAAATTTTTCAGCACTGTCACACAAGTGTTGTCATGGTCATCGTAAAGTGTATCTTTAGTATTGTAAAGGCTGTCGCACTGAGGGAATTATGCTGTTAATGTGTTCCAGATGATCTATGATGTGTCATCAAGCTCTAAGTGTGTGATCATAATCAATTACTATCACTATTCACATCAGTTTCATTAATCCTACACTTAGCCAAATTTCAGAAAATTCCCAGCAACTTAGCCTCATATGTCCTTCTTGAACTGCACATTGCACAATCCCAACCCTCAAACTACAACCGTGCCTCTTAGCACTGCATAATGCACAATTCCTTCCTTCTAGGACTGCACACTGCTCAGTTTTAGTACTCAAAACCGAGCCTTGGCTCCAAAATTTGGTGCGGCCAGGGAGCTCTGTAGAGTTATAGGCAACAATTTGTGAACAAGATCTAAGTTTTTATGCCTCACATAGTGCATTAACACCTTCATAATCTTTTAGGGAGCAATGGAAAAGTATTTTTCTTCTCAGGCACTCATTGATTCAAAGGTTAAGTTGTGTTACTTCTCGTTGCTTATGAATTTTTTTTGTATGGAGGATAAGGATTAATTTGTCGATAGAGCTTCTTGAAATATATTGTTTTCACTATTTTTCTCAATTTTTCTAAATTCTAATTTGGAGAAGGCTAGGAAATATTTTAAAAAAATGGGGATTACACCATTAAAACATTGGCTTCCCTCTTAGGCTAGCTTGTAGTTAAAAATTATTTATGTTAGGCTTCAATTTGAAGAAGAGTGAGCTTGAATTGGCACATGAATTTTCTAACTTTCCTATCATATTTAGACATGTAAATTTCAACTCTCATGGGTGTACAATTTACAGTTTCGTTTTGGAATTTAAACATGTATTATCTAATTATTTTCAGTGGCTAACATGTTGTTATTCAAGCTCGTTAAATATATAAATAAGAAATAAATACACAAAATGAGAAACTGAATCACACAAGAAAAAACACAAGGAATTTACGTGGTAAAACCCTGACATTGTGTTAAGGAAACCTCCAAGGGGCAAGGGATTGGAATTCTTATTGCTTAAGGTCCAAAATGATTCTCCAACCATTACATCTAGCCTCTCGGGTAATCATCATTTTTAACATGAAAAATTCATTACATAACTCCCTATGATTACAAAATTGGATGAAAGATAAACCAAAATTTACTAAGATAATTACATAATAATTGTTGTCATTCTTAACAATCTCCACCTTGACAACAATTTTCCTAATCCCTTGCCCATGCCTATTCATCATCTTTGTTGCAAGCTAAGAGAAGCCAAACACCACCATAACTTCTCTACCAACACTAGTTTCGTGAATATGTTTGCACAATTATCTTGTGTGTGGACCTTCTTGAGAGCTATTTTGTTGCCATTGATCACATGTCTTACAAAATGGTATCTTACATCAATGTGCTTAGTCTTGTTGTGATAAGCTAGATTTGTATCCAAATGAATAGCACTTTGACTGTCATAGAATACATTCACTTTCTTCTAGGTCCTTCTAAGCTCATCAACTAGACCTTTCAATCAGATTGCCTCTTTACAGGCATCTGAAGTAGTTATATACTCTTCTTTAGTAGTGGACAAAGAAATTGTTTCTTAAAGCTTTGACATCTAGCTAAATGCTCCACCTGCAAGACTAAAAACATATCTTGCAGTAGATCTCCTCTTGTCCAAGTCACCTGCATAATCAACATCCACATATCCGCATACTGAATCTCCACAACCATTAAAGATGATACACTCGTCACTTGTGCCTCTCAAATACCGAAGCACCCATTTCACTGCTCGCCAATGTTCTTCTCCTGGATTTGTCATGAACTTACTGACAACTCCAATTGCATGTGAAATATCAGGCCTTGTAGATACCATCATATACATCAAATTGCCTATCGCATTTGCATATGGTGCACAAAACAAATAATTCTTTTCTTCATCAGTTCTAGGACTCAAACCCGAAGAAATCCTAAAATGAGAAGTTAAAGGAATAGTAATAGGTTTCACATTGTCCATGTAATGTCTCATAATAATAATAAAAATAATAAATATAAATTAAATTAGTTAATATTAAATATAAGCAAATTAATGATAAACAATAATAAAATATAATAATAGTAAATAATTAATTAATAATGAAGAATATTAATAATAATAAATAAATAAAATAGTAATAATAAAATAGAGTTTAAATAGATAATATAAAAATAAAATATAAATAGGTTATGAAAGAGTAAAAATGAATAAAATAAGAAAGGATTAAATTAAGTAAAACTTAAAATAAAAAAAATAAAAGTTGCATGTTGAGACATGGAATGTGTGCATGCAGAACCATTTTTATTGTTTGGTCTATTTAATAGATGATGAAAAAGATGAGATTCATCATTCCTTCCTCCATGCTCTAAGGAGAAAAGTGTTGTGAGACAAATGATTTCGTAGCAGTAGTACGATGATTGAGGGCTTAGGAATGGCCAGGTGTAGAAAGATTATGCACAACTGAGCCTACGGTTGGGTGGAGAGCATCCCCAAAATTTTGTTGGAATTAGCAAGATTCCAATAACATTCAACTCCGAAATCACAAGTAAGGAATATCATTGCCACAAATAAGTCATCTTTGCTCGTGTTTTTGGAAATTCTATGTTAATTAGTGAAATAATTGTGTGTTGATTATTATTCATATAATATAATTTGATGTAATTATTTGTATATTTTAAATTTAAGTTATTACATAGCATATCAAAACTTATATTCAAATCCTTATGGACTATGGTGTTTAAATGTTTAATTACTTAAAATTAATTTAATGGTTTATTTCTTAATTTCTCTATTATAACTTTTTTTTAGAAATATAGTTATAATATTACAAAAAAATTTCATTAATTTTTTTTTTTTTTTTTTTTTTTTATTCACAACGCTGTTTAATAGTGAATATTCATTAATTCTAAAAAAGCACACTCAAAAAAATTAAATTATACATAATAAAACTCGGATAATATAAGCAAATCTGGATCAAATCTTAATTATCTCATTATTTTTTTCTTTTACTAGAAAATATATATATATACACACTCCCTACTGATCCTGATTCGAATTTATGGAGAAGAATTAACGAATATTAGTTTTCGCTATTTAAACAAAACTTTACCACGTAGTACATAGAAGGGAGGAGGAAATACAGTAGGAACTATATTTTTAATATAACTTAAATCATTTTTAGCTTTGATAAATGAGTGAATACGAGAAACTTATAATATTAAGGAAAATATATTTTAATGGATTTTTATATTTATAAAACATATTTGGTCAATTTCATTTTATTTAAGGAAAGTCTCACCATTGAGAATTAATGCCATGATTTTTATATACTATTGTATTGCCACAACCCATAAAATTTTAGATGTTTAAAAGGAATAAATAAAATTTCATATACTCATTTAAGATATATGAGATAAATGAAAACGCTTAACGTATATTATATTTTTGAATTACTTTTTACGGATTAGGGCTTTTATTTGAAAGTAAATAATAAAAATAAAAACAGTCGACTTCAATTTCTTTTGAAATCTGAACTTCAAGTCTCTCTATGCCATCAAGCATGTGTCATTAAATTAAATTGCGGTCTTCATGTGATTTATTAAAATTCTATCACCTCTTACTATTAAGATGAATTTCCCTTACAAATCACTCAAACTTTTATTGTGATAACAGTCATAACTTACAACTTGTTCATTTGCTGCATCATACCAACTTTGACATGTGGGTTTGAGGCTCAACTCTACCACCGTCTCAATTTTATTTTTATGATGAACAACAAACTTGCATGTGTGAGTCCATGTTTTTCAAAAGCCAATTTCCTATCATATAAGTCTTGTGTGTGTTTGCCTTATATGTGCATGCACTTGGATCAATGGTCTGCGCAGTTGAACACAAAGTTAGTTGTTAAAGAGCATTAAAATTTATTTTTTTAGGATTGTGATTTTTTGGAAGTTTTTTTTTGGGTTTTTCGAGTCTAATTTTTCTAAAATCTGGATCGATCCATATATAGAGTCAAAAAACCAGTTTAAATATCACAAATCAAGATTTCACCTCAAAATTTTCCATTGGATTCCCCACCGAAAATCCACAAAAGACAACTCCTTTTTTAAATATATGAAGTTTTATTTTTTTTAAAAACCAGTTTAAATAACACAAATCAAGGTTTCACCTCAAAATTTTCCATTGGATTCCCCACAGAAAATCCACAAAAGGACAACTCCTTTTTTAAATATATGAAGTTTTATTTTTTTAAGATGGGAATTATTTTGATGTTTTATATTTTTAATATAAAAAGTGGTTAAGTTTATATAGAAATGTGGGAGTAATAATTTATTTTTTTATTAACGATTTTGTACTATAGGAATATATATTATCATTAATTTGGGAATATATATTACCATTAAAAAGTTATTTGATTAAATTACACACTTGGCCACAAAGTTTAGTGACATTTTTTTTTATTTTTTTTTGTAAGCTTGGTGGGACTCTCTGATTTTCATTTCCATTACATACCCTACCGGGGGAAGGGTATTCCAAGATTTGAACCCAAGACTTCCAATTTGGTGAGACTTCATTTCCATGGCCACTGCCACATGAGCTACACCATGCCTACTATTTGGTGACCTACACCATGCCTACTATTTGGTGACATATTTTAATTTAATTTGATTAATTAAATTTCTAATTTAAGAGTCACGTGGATTTCATGAAATTTAATTCTCATATATTAAGGGACAAAATCATGGATGGTTTTCATAAACCATAGGCTTTTTCACATTATATATCAAAATATTTTGATCACCTAATACAAGCAAACCTTTTAAAACCATATATAATTTTAATATCCATTACATACCCTCCTAGGGGGGAGGGTAGTCCAAGATTTGAACCCAACACTTCTGATTCGGTGAGACTTCATTTCCACAGCCACTACCACATGAGCTACACCATGCCGACTATTTGGTGACATATTTTAATTTAATTTCTAATTTAAGAGCTCCTCCTTTAATTTCAATCACGTGGATTTCATGAAATTTAATTCTCATATATTAAGAGACAAAATCATGGATGGCTTTCATAAACCATAGGCTATTTCACATTATATATCAAAATATTTTATCACCTAATACAAACAAACCTTTTAAAACCATCTATAATTCAAATATCCATTACATACCCTGCCAAGGGGGGAGGGTGGTCCAAGATTTGAACCCAAGACTTCCGAGGTGGCTCTATCGAATTGTATAAATATTTTTACAAACCCTGAGAGGGTTTTGTTGTAATTTATTCCGCTTGTAGTTTGAATACAACGACTCTGGAAAACAATTCGAAGTTCTGTAAAATTTTGAAATGAAATTTGTTTATTTTATGTACCTGGACTGTGTATGTCACTGGAATGTTGTTATTTTGATGGCGAAAAAGCTTGCTTCTAATTTGGTTGGAAATTACAGTTAATATGCTTCTGCTTTCTGTGTTGTCCTCTGTCTGGAACGAACTCAGAAATCTGGAAATTTGAAAAGAAGCAATGCAGTAGATATAAGTGAATTATTCAGTTTTATCAAAGAATTGAGATGTTTGTATTTGCTTCACACAGCACACACACCTATTGTCTTCTCTCCTCTTCTCTCTCTTTCCTCACTCTCTCCTCTCTTTTCTAGAAATGATTACGAATAAATCCATTTTTGTTTTAGTTACATATGGTTATTTTCTGGAACTATATTCCAGGTTCCCTAACTCATTTTATTTCCTTAACTATTTCTAACTTAATTTAACTAATCTTAAGACGTTATTCATGATCTTCAAAAATGAATCGAGTTGGGGCTGAGCGGGATGCGCGCTGCTAGGGTTTGCAGACGGCGCAGCAGACGGGGATGATCGACGACAAGCGCAGGAGAAAGGAAAGTCGAAGAGGACAGGTTGGGGAGAAGATCCGCGTATCACCTGCATTTTAGGAAAATAAATTTTCATCAGCAACGCTAGGGTAAATTTCTAAGAGGCAAGAGTTGAGTGGGAAATGGAAAATCCAACGGGGAGGGGAGAGATCCCCTCCTTCAAAAACGTGGTTACAGGGGAGACCAGCGCAAGCAGAATGCAGCATAACCAGAAGGAAAGCTACGCCCCAGTGATGGGTAACCTATGGCAGAAAAGGATGAGAGGAAAATGCCTACCTAGGGCACAAAAACAACCAAGATATGTCATTCCCAACAACAAGCTTGAGGAATACAACTGTTACATGAAGGACCATGCCCTTATATGCAAATTCATAGGCTACTGGCCTTCGGAGAAAGAGTTATACAGATGGATTGATCAAAGATGGAAACCTAGAGGTCACATAGACCTGAAGTTGGGAGAAAAAGGGTTTTTCACAGCTATCTTCACGAATCTGGAGGACAGGAACATGATCTTTGAAGAAGGACCGTATTTCATGAACAATGTAGGCTTATTCATGAAATACTGGGAGGAAAGATACAACCCAGAGAAGGAAAAATTGCTGGAAGCCCCAATCTGGGTTAGACTGTTTGGACTTCCCGATGAATTCTGGGACCCTGAAATTTTGGAAGGAATAGGGAACTCAATCGGGAGCTTTGTTAAAGCCGCAGAAGCTACAAAACGAGGCAAATATAATTCATATGCGAGGATCTGTGTCTACATGAATCTGGCAGAACCCCTCCCAGAAAATATCGAGTTGGAATATCATGATGATGTGTGGCAACAGCCAATAGACTACGAACACATCCTGTTTAGATGCCACAAATGCCATGAATATGGCCACCTATATAGGCAATGCCTGCTGAATAAGGAGGAGGAATCGAAAAGAAGTCAGGAGGAACATCAGAGAAATGCAGGAAAAATGGAGGAGACAGATAGGGGTTTTCAACAGGTTACAAGGAGAAGGAGACAGAGTCAGGAGGGACCAAAAACCAAAACACAAGAAAAACCCAGTCACACAATAAGTCAAAATAAGTTTCAGGTGCTTCAAAGCGAAAATGAGGACTATGAAGTAAATTTGGAGGACGATGAGGACCCTGGGAACACTCCAATGGAAATCGCTGGTGAAGATAAAGGAAAGGATGCAAACTCAAGAAAAATTATTGGAGAACGGACGGAAGGAAAGGTGGAAGATACAACAATGCAATCCCCGATGGATGTGGAAAACCAAGTCGAAAGTGAGCTTGAAGAGGAGAGAATCATGAAACAGCTAATTCAAGAATGGAAATATCTAGATAGCAGATTTATACCTGAGAAGCAGAAACAATTGTATAAGGAAGTATTTCAGAAATATAAAGAAAAAAAAGGGGAGAACTTGGACAAGCAGATAATGACAGGAAACGAACAGGGGAATGGACAGACGGGAATGGACGGCTCTGGCAAAAACAGTAGGAAAAGAGGCCGGAAACCGATGAGCGAAACTATCCAGACTGTGGGAGAAACGTTGATAAACTCAGGTAAAGTGATACCTCTGTCAGAGGTATTCTTCCCCTCCTTCCAAAAGTTTTAAATGATTGTTATTAGCTGGAATATTAGGGGCCTGAATAGTAAGGGTAAACAAAGGTATATGAAAGATAAACTGAAAAAAGAGAAGCCTAGCATTATGATTTTACAGGAGACAAAAATTTCAATTCAACAAATTGAAGGAATAATTGACAAAAATAAACTGAAATACGAAGTTATGGGGCAAGATGCTATTGGCTCTGCAGGAGGTATTGCAATTTTGTGGAACCCAAATGATATCATCTTAGATAGCTGGACCAGCATGAGTAGAGTCCTTACTGGCCTGGGTAGGATAGTAGGAACAAAGGAACAGGTTGTTATTTCAGGGGTTTACGGCCCCCCTTCCCCAGGAGAAAAAGAAAATTTCATAAACAGTATGAAAATCATCCGCAGATTATATCCAGAAGCTGCTTGGATCATAGGTGGCGATTTTAATCTAATCAGATCCTTAGAAGAGAAGAAAGGAGGGATAAGGAAGATGGATCACTTCATGGATAAGTTCAATGAAATGATAGAGGATTTAAGGTTAGTAGACATTCAGACTATTAATGGGATTTGCACCTGGAACAACAGGAGGGGGGGTAAA
Source organism: Pinus taeda (assembly GCA_000404065.3). Lineage (NCBI taxonomy): Eukaryota > Viridiplantae > Streptophyta > Pinopsida > Pinales > Pinaceae > Pinus > Pinus taeda. The sequence goes on along the minus strand of APFE030611617.1, from coordinate 23,070 downwards.
AACCAAATTGCTTCCAGGCTTGATCGATTCCTAGTATCAGAAGCTGTCATGAATAAGGATGTTTTTGTCGAAGCAAAGATCATACCTTCCCTGGGTTCTGATCATTGGCCGATTAGACTAGAGGTGGATATTAAAGGGAACCGCGGAAAAAGACCTTTCCGATTTGAAGCCTTCTGGTTAAGGGACCCAGAATTCATCAAGAAAGTTGAAGAATGGTGGAGGCAAAGTACTATACAAGGCAAAGGAAAAATGCACACGTTCCAGTTGAAACTGAAAGAGCTGAAAGGGAGAATCAAAAAATGGAACAAGGAGGAGTTCGGTAACATTATGGAAGACAAACAAAAACTAGAAAAGGAAATGGAATCTCTTCAACAAAAGATGATAATGGAAGGCAGAACAGAGGAAAGCATCAACAAAGAAGGGGTAATACTTGGAAAACTAGAAGAAAGACGGAAGCAGGAAGAAGTCCTCTGGCGGCAAAAATCAAGAATAAAGTGGTTAAGGGAAGGGGAAAGAAACACTAAATTATTTCATCAGGCTATGATCAAACATAGACAGAGAAACAGGATTCTATCCATCAAAGACAAGAATGGGAATAGAGTGGTTGAGCAAGCTGATATTGAACAAGTCCTTATTGATCACCATAAAGGAATTTTAAGTGAACCTCAAGCTGATTGAATGCGAGCAATTCAGGAAATATGCTCAGCCATTCCGTGCTTAGTCACAGAAGACCAAAATAAGGCGTTGATGAGAGCCGTCACTTTAGAAGAGATAGAGGAAACTATGAAAGCAATGAAGAAAGGTACTGCTCCAGGTTCGGATGGCTTCACAGTTGATTTCTACCAGGCGGGATGGCACTTCCTGGGGAAAGAGATTCTGGAGCTGGTAGAAGAATCTAGGATGAACCAGAAGGTATGGCCTGCCATTAACTCCACTTTCTATGCTTTAATTCCTAAAGGTGATAATTTGGAAGACGCCAATGGTTTCAGACCCATAGCGCTGTGTAATGTTATTTATAAGATTATAACATCCATGATTGCCAAGAGATTAAAACCCCTTCTGGACAAATTAATATCTGCTGAACAAACAGGTTTTGTTGAAGGAAGGCAGATCCTTGATGGTCTGGTTGTAACTCAAGAAGTTATTCATTCCTTAAAAGTAAAAAAGCAAAAGGGTATGATGATCAAATTAGACTTGTCGAAGGCGTATGATAGACTAAATTGGAACTATTTGGAAAAAGCCTTGGAAAGTTTTGGTTTTAATAGGAGATGGATTGAATGGATTCATAGCTTGATTTCTTCTCCAAATTTTTCTATTCTTGTTAATGGGACCCCCTCGAAAAAATTTAATGCTTCTAGAGGTATTAGACATGGAGATCCATTATCTCCATTTCTGTTCATTCTAGCTGCTGAAGGGCTGGGTCGCTTTATTAAAAAAGAAAGAGAAGCAAACAGAATAAAAGGTCTTAAGCTCTGGGGAAATAATCTGCCCTTAACTCATCAGCAATTTGTTGATGATATCATGTTGTTCGGAGAACCAACAGTCAAATAAGTAAGGCACCTCAGAAGAATTTTGGATCTATTTGCGGAGGCTTCTGGTCTGGAAATCAATAGAGATAAATCCTGTGTTTTCATATTTAATACAGTGGATCAGGTCAAAGCCCACCTCATAAGACTATTGGGCTTTAAGAGAGGAGAAATGCCTAAAAAATACTTGGGCAATATTTTGGACTTTACCTCCAAAAAGATGAAAAATTGGCAAGGAGTCCTGGATAAGCTGAGCAACAAGGTAGCAAATTGGGCCTTCAGAGCTTTAAACATAGCTGGCAGAATAGTTCTGGCAAAATCAGTCCTTCAAGCTATCCCCATCTATCCTTTATCGATAATGGCTGCCCCTTTAGGAGTATGCACAAGGATAAGAGAGGTCATCAGGAATTTTATATGGAGAGGGGCTGATCAGAAGAAAAAATGGGCCTTAGCTTCCTGGAGTCAGTTAACTGAAAGAAAGGAGAAAGGAGGATTGGGGTTGAGAGATCCTGAGATTCTCAACAGGGTTCTGGGAGCGAAACTCTGGTGGCGCTGGCTTAGGGGGGGTAATGATCTTTGGAAAACCATATGGAAAAAAAAATACAATATGCCTGACTCTGCAGTTGAGATCTTAAGGCAGAGAGAAACTCCCAAAGGGTCTACTATTTGGGACCTAGCTCGTCTGAACAGGGATTTGGTTGAAAAGCACACCTTCTGGGAGATCCGAGGTGGAGAAGAAGCTAACTTCTGGGAAGATAAGTGGCATCAGAAAGAAAGACTGAGTAGAATTCAGGGACTTCAACAGATTCGAGACAGAATAGGAGGAGATAGAACTTATGTCAGAGACTACTGGAAAGCTAATAACCCAGAAGAAAGCTGGAGAATATGGACTGATCTGACGGAGTGGGACAGAGAGCTCAGCCAAGACCATCAAGAAGCCTACAGGAAGGAGGTAGAATCCAGGAAGATTAAAGCTCGCAATGGAAGGGACATCCTTAGGTGGGGGAATTCGATGAAGGCTCGTTCACCACCAAGGAGGCTTACTACCTAACCGTTTCTCAAACCGGAGATGAAGAGAATCCAGATTGGAAAATTTTATGGGAAAGTAATTGGTGGCCGAAAGTCTCCATATTTATATGGCTGGCATCAAAGAATAAGATCCTAACCTGGGATCGAATACAAAAAAAAGGCTTTAATGGCCCATCGAGATGCTGTCTCTATAACACTGATGGGGAAACCAGAAATCACCTACTGATAAACTGTCCATTTGCAAGGATTCTGTGGATGAACACTAAATGAACCTTTGGCAAACTCGAAAATGCCCCCAGTGAATTCAACGAATTGGTTTTTCAATGGAATAAGGAAATTTCTCAATGTAAAGTGGTCAGAAGAGCGTGGGATCTCATCTCAGGGTTTGTACTTTGGATGATCTGGAAGGAGAGGAATCGCAGGATATTTCAGAACATAGCAAAGGAACCAGAAGTAAGTTGGGGAAGAGCAGTAAAGTTAATGCGGGAAACAATCCTGGTTGACAAATGGGTGGGGAGGATTGGAAGGCCAACCAGGTTGAGGAAGGAATCCTGAACAAATTAAATTTAAAGTTTGAGATGGTCCATCACAAACAAACTTCCAGACATGAGATGCGGATTCAAAGCCCTGATAAATTCAGCTATCCCAGAGGAAATTTCATAAAATTGAACTTCGACGGGGCCTCGAAGGGGAACCCAGGCGAAGCTGGCTTTGGTGGCATTTTTCGAGACAGCAACAATCAGGTAAGGTGGATTTTTGTAGATTGGGGAGGAGAAATGACAAATAACAAGGCAGAGTTCTGGGCTCTTCATCAAGGTCTGCGGATCGCTGTAAGAAATGGTTACACCAATTTAGAAATTACGGGAGATTCTCAGATTGCGGTGGAAATGCTGAAGAAGCTCAGCAACGGACGAAGTTGGGAGAAGGTCACAAACAACTGGCATACATCGGGAATTGTCCAGGAAATCGCTGACCTTCTGAAAAGAATCGATTATAAGATAGTAAATCATGTTAGAAGGAAAGGGAATCAGGCGGCTGATTTCTTGGCAAATTGGGGATGCAGAGGCCGTGACAGCACGATGGATACTCAATGGAGAGCGGTGTGCGGGAACAGGGAGTGGACGGACCTGGCAGCTATAATCAATGCAGACCATGATCAAGCCACAGGCAGAAATACAAGGAATGATGAGCTGGAGCAATAGGAGGACGTGGAGTCTCCGAGCAATGAACCTAGTTCACTCGGGGCAGAGACAGGATATGATAACAGGTAGTAGAGAAGTACAGGGGCGGCGCGTGTGGGGGACAGCCCAAGATCTAAACCAAGGTGAAGCTATAAAGGATCGCAATCTTAGAGGAGGTGGGAACGGTCTGTCAGACCTCTTGACAACGGACATTAAACACGAAATGATGGCTAAATGCAACGTCACCCTGGCAAGCAACCGACGGCAAATGAATTTCGACCCGAAGGTGTACGCTGAGGACAAAAATCTAATTTATACCCTTCTGGGGGAGGAGAACCAGTCTTTTAGCTGTTTCCAAATTTGGAGAGGTGCAGACAGTCCTGTTGAGGGACAAGAAGTCACGAGGAAGGCTTCTGATTTTTGAAGATTTCTCTGCGGTGGAACTGTGGGAAATATGGAAAAAAGGCAGAAAACCAGGGAGGCAGAGGAGAAACATAACTCATCTGTGGAGGATAAGAGTCGGAAAGGGAAAGGAATTCTGAAGGACGATCAACCGACTGAGATCTGGGAGATCGAGGACGAATCCGAGGAGGAGCTGGCCCGAGGAGAAGGGAATGTGAGGTCCTTCTATAAGGACAGGTTTGCAGATGAGGAGTGCCAGCATATGGAATATGACCACTCTGCCCCGAAGGAGACGAAAGTTCGTCGATACGACATGAGAAAACGGGCGATGAGCCCTGACAAAGGTGCGAATTCGAGCAGGAAAAGGGGCCGAGGACAGGGAAGGAGGACGCAGGAGAAGGGAGAGAATTCCAGGTAGGATTCAGAACCTGCTAAACTGCCAAGGAGGACGGTGAATCATAGAATCCGGCGAGCTGAAAGAGCATACCAGCGAAACACAAACCCAGCAGTTAGAAGAGTTATGCAATTTCTGGAGGAAGAATCTCTCCAAGACTAGTCTGAAGATGAAATGGCGGATTGGGAGTTTCTGCTTCACGATCGAGGCCATACCAGGGGACGAATGTCCTTATTCAAGCAATCCTTGCACATATACTGGGTTATGAAGCGGTTGATGGCAAAAGCCATTGAACAGGTAGCCAAGGAGATGGTCGAGTTAGCCAAGGGAGACCCGGATCTGCGCAGAGAATTGAGCTTCATACGCACTATGATGGCAAAGCAAGAGGAAAAGTTGGACACGATTTTGCAGCTGCTGAAGGGGGACCAACAAGATGCAGAGCGAGGAACAAGTCCGCAACCAGCTATGGATAATGCTTGACTTGAGATATGTTCAGGAAAACTCATAGTCTTTGTAGTATCAGTTTTTTGCTTGATTTAGGTAGAGATATATACTTCTTGCAGACTAGTAGTATTAGAAAATCTCAAGACTGCCTTGTTTATTTAGCTAATATTATCAGATTATGGGCCTTCTTCTTTTGGGAAGCCATTAAAAACTATAGATGGATTAAGTACCCGGTTTCCCCATGTGGGCGGGTCTTCAATATTTTTGATACTATGTAATGGTTTATTTTCTATCCAGTAATAGAAAGAGTTCCACCTCAGCTTACAAAAAAAAAATTTTTTTACTAATCTTAATGACAACTTGCTATGGTTGTTCCAGCCCTACCTACCATTGAAATTTAAAATAAAAATTAACAGAAATTAAATTTACCCTTTCCATGTCTAGCAGGGAAACAAAACACTTCCATTTGTTGCCTAGCCACTGGATGCTCCTGCGTTAGGCTCCTGGGGAAATTTTGTTTCATGGCTCCTCTCCATGAGTTCCTCAATAGAGTACCCAACTTGCTAGATCTAAGTAGCATCCAACCAGGAACTGTCCTCAATAGGACGGTCCTTCCATTTGACCAGATACTGCAAATATTCTTTCTTTTGCATCTTCCTAGTCACTTGTGTATCCAATATCATTTCCATCTCTAAAGGCTTTGTTGGGGGCATCTCGAATCCATTTTTCCTCCTCTTCCTAGGTAGTCCATGTTCGTCTCTCTGATTTGTCACTATCATTCAAAGCAACATAAGGATATAAATCAGTGACATTAAATATAGGTGAGATTCCTATTTCCGGAGGTAACTGCAATTCGTAAGAATTTGCATAAAACTTCTGGAGGATTCTGCAAGGGCCAACTTTCCTCATTTTCAATTTGTTATAGGTGCCCCTAGGAAATCTTTCTTTGCGTAAATGTGCCAAAACCAGATCTCCTACTTCATATTGTACTTCCCGTCACTTTAAATCTTCTTTTTGTTTATACCTTTGGTTGTTGTCTTATAATTTCAGTTTGATCTATTCATGAAGATCACTGATTGTTGTTGCGAAATCTTCACCATCAGCACTCCTGCATTCCAGTTGTCCCAAATCTTGTATCTCATGGATGCCCCTTGGATCCATTCCATATAATATTTGCAAAGGGCTTTTGCCCGTGCTTCTGTTGGTGAATCATTGTAAGCAAATTCCGCTTGAGCAAGCATGCGATCCCATTGTCGAGAATTTTCACCAACTAAACTTCTTAGTAAATTTCCTAGACTTCTGTTCACAACTTCCATTTGTCCATCCATCTGCAGGTGATAAGCTGAACTAAAGTTTAATTTGGTATCCGAATTTTTCCATAGGGTTTGCCAGAAATGTCATGTAAACTTCACATCTCTATCTGAGATAATCGATCTCGGCAAACCATGTAATCAAACTATTTCAGAGAAGAACAAGTGTGCTACGTGAGTGGCATCACTTGTTTTCCTGCATGGAATGAAATGTGCCATTTTCGTGAATTGATCCACCACCCCCATGATGGAATCAAATCCCTTCTGAGTTCTTGGAAAACCTAAGACAAAGTCCAAGATGACAGAGTTCCATGGTCTGCTAGGAATGGGCAAGGGTGTATACAACCCTATGTTTTGACTACTTCCTTTAGCATGTTGACACACTTTACACCTGCTTACAAACCTCTGTACATCCCTTTTCATTTTTGGCCAATAATAGAAGTGATTCAATTGATCTAGAGTCTTATTTATGCCAAAGTGTCCAGCCATGCCTCCACTGTGTTTTTCCTGGATTAAGTTCTCCCTCATTGAAATTTCTGGAACACTCAACTGTCCTCCCTTGAACAGTAACCACTCCTGTATATTATAGTCCAGCCAAGGACTGATATCTCTCAACAGTGGATTCTGGCAAGCTTCAAAAGCTTCCTTGAAATTTGTATCTGTCTCATACAAGCCTTTCAGATGCTCAAACCCAAGTACTTGTACTGTGCTTTCTTGCATTATTAAACTCCTTTTGTTCAACACATCTGCCACTTTGTTGGCTTGTCCTTTAACATGTTTTAAAACAAATGTAAAACTTTGCAAGTACTCCACCCATTTCTCATGCTTATGATTCAATTTATGTTGTTGCATAATATACGGCAACGTTGAATTGTCTAAAAACAAAAAAAAACTCCTTGGCCAACAAATAATGTCTCCAATGCTTTAAAGTTTGGATGAATGCATAAAATTCCTTATCATAAGATGTATATTTTTGTTTGCTTTCATTTAATTTCTCACAGAAATAAGCTACTGGTTTATCCTCCTAGCTAAGTACTACTCTGATGGCTACTCCACTAGCTTCACATCGAACTTGAAAAAGTTTACTGAAATCTAGTAGCCTTAAGATTGGTTTTTCTAAAACCTTCCTTTTCAACAATTGAAAACTATTCTCTATCGCTTCTATCCAACAGAAAGGTTGATTGGCCTTCTTCAAAGTTTCCACCATAGGTGAGAAAATTCCACTAAAGTTTTTAATAAATTTCTTGTAAAAACTTGCTAATCCATGAAAACTCCTGACTTCAAACAAATTTTTAGGAGATGGCCAGCTAACTATGGATGCAACCTTCTCTAGATCCATTTTCAACTCATTTTCAGAAATTACAAATCCTAAGTATATCAACTCTCTTTTGAAAAAAATACATTTCTTAATATTTATCAACAACTTGTTTTGCTATAATCTTTCCATCACATACCTGACATGTCACAAATGTTCCACCTTAGTCTTGCTAAAAATTAGTATATCATCTAGATACATAATCACAAACTTGCCAATAAATTCCTTCAACACCTCATTCATTAGATGCATGAATGTACTAGGAGCATTGCTTAAACTAAATGGCATAACCAATCATTCATACAGGCCTTCGTTAATTTTGAAAGTTGTTTTCCATTCATCTCCTTCTCATATTCTGATTTGATGGTAGCCACTTTTTAAATCTATTTTTGAGAAGTATGTTGCCCCACTTAGGCAATCCATCATATCATCCATCCTAGGTAAAGGAAACCTATACCAGATAGTGATTTTATTTATAGCCCGAGAATCTATACACATTCACCATTCTCTTCCTTTCTTAGGAGCCAGAACAGTTGGAACAACACATGGACTTAGGCTTTCCCGAATTAATACCTTATCCAATAGTTCCTATACTTGCTTTCTAATTTCTTCATTGTCTTTAAGACTCATTTTGTAAGCAGCTTTATTCGGCAAGCTATCCCCTGGAATAAAATTGATATGGTAACTAATGTGTTTTGGTGGTAGTTTGTCTGGTAGATCATCTAGCACAATGTCATTAAATTCTTGCAACATGTCTTGTATCTCTACAGGTAAATCAACAATCTTTGTATGTAATACTATTGTCTTCGCCCTTCGCACCACTGCATAGCCTATATCACTGTCTTCAATCTGTTGTAGGAACTCTTTTCCTCCCTTCAGTAGTTCCTTCACTCCACTAGTCTCTGCTGCATTTTTTTCCTTCATAAGAACTAAGGTATGTTTTACTCTATCTTTCACAAATTTATAACAGCTCTTTTCTCCATCATGGACAACTTTTCGATCATATTGTGAGGGCCTACCCAATAGGATATGTCACACATCCATAGGCATGATATCACAAATTACTTTGTCTTTGTACCTACCAATATGAAATTCCACTTCACACTGCCCTTCAACCAATAGCTGGCGTCCTTTCTGCAACCAGGACACTTTCTATGGTGTTGGGTGCTTCAACCTTTTTAACCCCAATTTCTCCACCATTTCTGTAGCTACTAAGTTATCAATGCTTCTGCTATCTATAATTAGCATACAACATTTTCCATGGGACTTGTACACAGTTCGGAATAATGCTTTCCTCAGTGTTGAATCGGCTTCCTCCTTAGCTGGTTTCAACAAGAACTTGTTTAATACCAAGGCTTCACTTGTGTCGGCCACATTTTCCACTTCTTGTGACAGTGCTTCTTCCTCTTCTGGTTGAGCAACATATGCTTCCCATTGTCCAGTATGTTCACCTTTAGGACATTCAAAGGATCTGTTCCCCCAACTGTGACACTTGTAACACTGGTAAGCATTACCTCTGCCTCTGCCATTACCTCTTCCATGCTGGTATGGCCTTCCCCCTCTCATGTTACCTTCTCTTTTCGACTGTCCTGAGGTCTTCAAGCTACTTCCCTCTTCATGACTATTGGTAGTTCTTCCTCTACCGAAAGACTGTCCTCTTCCTCTATTGGAACCACATCCCCTTCTTGCAGTTTGTTTTCTGGTAATTTCCTCTTCTGCTTTCAAAGCATTCTGATATGCTTCCTCCACAATTCTAGGATATAGAATACCAATCTCATCTAAAATTTCCATCCTCAAACCATTCACGAATCTTGTTGTTTTCTCAAGAGTATCTTCCATGTGTCAAGTTCTCATATTTACTTTATAAAATTCCTCTGTATACTCCCTCACATCCATCGTTCTTTACCTTAGATTCTGGACCTTTCTATAAAGAGTAATTTGATAATATTTAGGTAAAAACTTATTCTTCATTTTCGCGATCATTTTGTCCCATTTCTTAATCAAAGTCTTATTCAATCTTCTCCTCTCTGTTTGCACATTGTCCCACCAAAGTGTTGCATGTCCTTTCAATATAGTAACAAAAAACCTAATCGTTTTATCCTTACTAATCTCCTCATATTCAAAATATTTGTCCATCGCACTTATCCAATCTAATAATGCTTCAACAAACCGACTCCCATCATAATTAGGAAGTTTAGGCTTAGGCTTACTACTATCCATCAGGACTGATTTTAACACTTTGAGTTTTGGTCCATCTTCATCTGATTCATCTGTTGTAGTCACATTCTCTTCTTCACTGTCATTACCACCCTCAATATCTCTTCGTCTTCCTTCTTCTACTACTATTAATCGTGCTGAAAAGGTTCTGATTTCTTCTTGTAGCCCATCATCTGCTGCTCTTCTTCTACCTCAATCTCTCCTTCCTACCTCCATTTTCACTGAAGAATAGGACTATGATCTGATACCAAAAATTGGTGGGGACACATGTGACTTCATGTCACTTAATCTAGTGTGGATTCTAACTTAACCTAACCCCATTTAACCTAGGTTTTGGGTGTGTTCTTCAAGATTGTATCCAGCGGAAATTGGGGTTTAGGGTTTTACTGTGGTTTGTTATGATGCAGCCGTGATGGAGGAGAGAGGCTGCATGCGTGGATAATTTCCTCTTCTGTTGTTCTGTTGGAACCTGCCCTGTTCGTATTCTATGTTATGGTTTTGTTGAGTGTGCTCGGCTCGTTTGTGGTGTTGTGGTGTGAGGCTTCACTTGCCTATTCACTTGCCTATTATCTTTGTTGTTCGCGTGGCTTTGTTGTCTATTATATACTCTTTACTCGTACTTTTTTTTGTTCTCAGGTGTTCTTGCTGTGAGTTTTATTCTACGATTCGTTTGTCGATTAAGTAGGCCTGTAGTTCATTTTCCTTTCTCTGTGCTCTGCTAACTATTTAGTAATTGTTTGCCTTGACTAATTATTCAAGGTCTTATAGCTCTGCTCCAGGAATGCTCCCGTTATTTTCCAAGGTAATTTGTTGTTTCAATTTCAATTTCCACTTACTTTGTAGATTTTTCTAACCCTCTGGCTCCTTGTGAGCAGATGAGTTCTTCTCATTGTGGTTCATTGTGGCTCTAACAGAGTTCTCCTTTAGGTATTTGCTCTTTGCAAACTTGCTTTCCTTCTATTGTGTTGTATCTTTGTATTTCTCTGCAACTTTTAAGTGATCATGTTCTGATTGCTATTTGTGGCAGGTGTGAATGGAAGCTTCACTCAGTTGTCTCCTAGTCTCGGCTTCTTATGACAAGGTAGGGTCTTTCCCTTTTTCTTTTCCTGGAGAAATGAATGTAACCCTTGTTTATTTTCATATTAAGTGTTTGAGTTTTAAAACCCCTAGTAGGGTTTGGCCAATGTATTCTACTTGTGGTTGTTGGCCCTTATCGGGTTCTGTTATTTCTCTTTTGGCTCACTGTAGTTAACCCGAGATGGGTTTTGTGGTTGTGTCCTCTGTTCGTTGTTTGGAAAGCCTTGGTGGCTCTGTCAAATTGTATAAATATTTTTACAAACCCTGGGAGGGTTCTGTTGTAATTTATTCTGCTTGTATTTTGAATACAATGGCTGGAAAACAATTCGAAGTTCTATAAAATTTTGAAATGAAATTTGTCTATTTTATGTACCTGGACTATGTATGTCATTGGAATGTTGTTCTTTTGATGGCGAAAAGGCTCGCTTCTGATTTGGTTGGAAATTACAATTAATATGCTTCTACTTTGTGTGTTGTCCTCTGTCTAGAACGAACTCAGAAATTTGAAAATTTGAAAAGAAGCAATGCAATAGGTATAAATGAATTATTCGGTTTTTTCAATGTATTCATATGTTTTTATTTGCCTCACAGAGCATGCACACCCACTGTCTTCTCCCCTCTTCTCTCACTTTCCTCACTCTCTCCTCTATGTTCTAGAAATGATTACGAATAATCCATTTTTGTTTCAATTACATATGGTTATTTTCTGGAACTATATTCCTGGTCCCCTAACTCATTTTATTTCCTTAACTATTTCTAACTTAATTTAATTAATCTTAATGACAACTTGCTTTGGTTGTTCCAGCCCTACCTACCATTGAAATTTAAAATAAAAATTAACAGAAATTAAATTTACCCTTTCCCTGTCCATGAGGGAAACAAAACACTTCCAGCTGTTGCCTAGTCACTAGATGCTCCTACATCATTAAAATATTAATTGGATGACTTTTCCTTCATGATATTGCATTTAAAGAGGGAAGAATGGTAATGAAATCTTAACTATGGACATTAAGACAAGGTTGTTAGATATGAAGTGATATGTAATCATATAATATGCTCAGCTCATTAGAGACATTAACTATTAATGCAATATGTGAGGAAGTTATAAGAGGTCAAATTTAGAGAATAATGGTACACTTCACTAAAAATACATGTCAAATGAGGTTGAAACTAGAAGGAAAAATAATTTAAGAATGTATGCAACAATGAAGTCCACTAAAATTTCCTTGGGGAAGGAAGATTACATGACAAGAGATTAAGTCTCAAGATAATGAGGCTCATTTGAAAATTAATGATGTACTTAGATGATTATACCTACAGTGTAAATGGTAAACTTCCTAATAGAAAGAACAAGAAATGATTATGATACAACACTAATAATACTTATGAGATAACATACATCCTAGAGGGATGTTGAATAATCTTAATTCATAGTTAGTATTCATTGCTTTTATAAGTAAATAAAACCAATTCATGATAAGAATGTTTGAAGCGTATTTTTGCTCTATATTCGATAAGTATTGAGATGATTCTCATATTAGTGAGGTTCCATGATGTGATGGTATGTGGCAAATGGATATAGTTTTGATGAAAGGTTAATGATGTATATGTGGTGCTTATTTATTTATTTGTTATGATAATGATGTTGAATGCTCATGATGGATATGATTTGCATAAAGATCATGATGTTATGATAAGATGCATATTGACATGTGGTTCATTTATTATGTGATGTCATGATATATCTTTGATGCAAATATTTTATGTTATAAGTTATGAGGGTGTTTTATGATGTGAATCATGTGGTAGTCGCATGCATATTTTACGACATGCAAGAGCATGCATTTCTATACTATTTAGAATGTTGTGATAACAATGATATGTTATCAAGATGACATGCAAGGGTGGGCATATGGATTGTTTTCCTTGATACTATGATTATAAATAATGCATTGTTTCATGTTGAGGTGTGATGACTGACTTGAACTCCACAAATGGGCCAAGAGGGCTAGTTTATTTGGTGATCTCGTGGAAGCCCATACCCGTGAGGGAGAATATGTAACATTATATGGGTTGGGGACAAAGTCAATCAACACTACATATGTTAGTGGTTCCTTTGTCTTGTATAGATTTTGATGAATAGCTCTTGAGAGACTATGGGACCATCTTGAGGAGGCCAAGTGCCCGATATTGGATTAGGATGCCAAAGTCTGGTGGTGGTGTAAGGAATTCGATGTTTGGGGTTGTGCACCTTAGTAGGTGTGGAGGGAGTGGGACACCTTGTGATATGCCCAGAGTCATTGAGTATTGGGACTGGATGCCTGCCTTGGAGCAAATGAGGTCTAAGCGGGGTTCGAGCCTTGGGGCTAGCCTTGGGCTATGGTACAGGCTGAGGAGGCATATGCCTGGTTCTGAAAGTGGGAAAAGGACAAAGATTCCTTGGGATTCTTAGGTGATGTGGATACTTTCGATGTCTGCTACTTATAATAGTTCAACATAGGGTGTAGGGAAAACCTGAAGTAATAAATAACTAAATAAATAAAATGTTAAATGATTCAACTTAACTTCGGGACAAAATTCCTTAAATAGGGGGAGTATCTAATGTACCCTAATAACAATAAAAAAAATAAATAAAAAATAAAATAATATAATATTAAAATATAAGAAGATAAATGATAAACAATAAAGAAAAGATAATAATAGTAAATAAATAATAAATATTGAAGAGGAATATAATAATAATAAATAAATATAAAAGTAAAATATTAAAAAATAGTTAAAAATAAGTAAAGCTATCAAAAACTAAAAAGGAATAAAATAAGAAAGAATTAAATTAAGTAAAACTTAAAATAAAAAAATAAAAGTTTCATGTTGACACATGGAATGTGTGCATGCAAAAGTATTTCCCTTATTTGGTCTATTTAATAGACTATGAGGAAGAAAAGTGTTGTGAGACAAAGGAGGTTGATTGAGGGCTCGAGGGTGGCCAGTTGTAGAAAGATTATGTGCAACTAAGCCTACAGTTGGGTGGAGAGTCGTCCCCAAAACTTTGTTGTGGTTAGTCGAATTCCAATAGCATTCAACTTCGAAATCACAAGTAAGGAATATCATTGCCACAGGTAAGTAATCTTTGCTCGTGTTTTTGGAAATTCTATGTTAATTACTGGAATAGTTGTATATTGATTATTAATCATATAATTTGATGTAATTATTTGTATATTTTAAATCGAGGTTGTTACAGTCCATACCGAACTTTATAAGTATTTTTTCCATGTACTTCTGTTGTGATAACCAATTTTTTCCATTTTTCCTGTCTCTGTCTATCTCCATGCCTAAGATATGTTTTGCAGCTCCAATATCATTCATATCAAATGTCCTAGAAAGATGAGCCTTTAACCTATTGATCTCTTCCATGCTTTTGCTTGTAATAAGCATATTGTCAATATACACAACCAAGATAATGAATATGTCATTGAAACTTTTAAAGTACACACAATGATCATACTCACTTCTGGTGAAGTTCTAGCTCACCATGAAGGAATCAAAATTCTTATACTACTGCCTGGGAGACTACCTCATGCCATACAATGATTTCTGTGAGCTTGGAAACTAATCTTTTGTTGCAACCTTGTACAAAACCTTCCAGTTATTCCATATATATCTCTTCATCCAATTCTCCATGAAGAAAGGTTGTTTCAACATCTAACTTTTCTAACTCAAGATCAAGTAATGCATTTAGTGCTAGCATAGTACAAATAGAAACAATTTTTATGAATGGTGAAAAAATCTCATGAAAGTCAATACATTTTACTTGAGAATACCCTTTTTCTACCTGCCTCGCCTTATATCTTTCAATACTTCCATCAACATTTCGCTTCAATTTGAAGACCCATCTGCATCTGAAAAAAATTCTCCCTTTGGGAAGTTCTACAAGATCCCAGGCTTTTTTCATGGCTAAGGAATCCATTTCCTCATCCATATCCTTCTTCTATTTTTCACTATCTACATCATCCATTGCTTCCTGATAACAAGAAGGTTCATCATCTTCAGTAATCAATGCAATAGAGGAAGCAAAATCTTCATACCTTTTAGGTGTCCTTCTTTCCCTTGTAGACCTCGTTAGAGTGATTGGTTGCTGAATTGGTTCCTAAACTTAGACAGTTTCCTTTACATCTTCTTCACCTTTTTCGTCAGAAGTCTCTTCTCCCTTCTGAATTTTCAAATAAGGTTTAGTCTCCAACTGATTTTTCTGATTCGGTGATACCTATTCTTGTTCAACTTTTTGAACATCTAATTTTAGAAGAGAATATTCTTCAAATGTTGCATCTCTACTGATGACTATGTTACTTGAAAAAGTGTAGATTTTCTTGTAGATTCAACAACTCGTGTAATTTTATAAAACACAAGACAAGAATCTACTCTACTTTAAAAAGTGGAAACCAATAGATCGATGAAAACAATAATCAGCAAGAGGAAGATAATCAGTTGCACATAACACAATATTTCTCTGGGGAAAGAAACTGCTCAAAACCCTGAATATATATATTGCATTAATCAGAAATCCAAGATGAAAATACGATGTTTTTTCTAACTAGAAAAATCCCTACACAAGTATAATCAACTCTCTACCTCACAAGCCTGCTCTAGCCAACACTTAGCCAATTCTACTGCCTGCTAAGCCCCTATTTCCTTGCGCAATTCCTAAGAGGATCAACCCATATTCAATTGGGAAATCCTTCTTCCAAACCTGCACAATATAAACTTAGGTCCATAACTGATTTCATGCATGATCTGTACAACTTGGAAAATCATACAACTGATAGTACATTGTCCTTGCACTCTAGTCTCAACTAGGTCTTTCTTGGAACTAACATGCATGAGTTTCTCTTGAATGAATCTCCAGATAGCTGGCGTAGCACTAATGATGCACTAGTGCACCAACTCACTAATAGAACTCTACTAGTTCCTCCAACAGTTAGAACTAGTTTAACTTACCATAACTCAGTCAAACTGATTTATCTAATTACAACTCAAATAAACTCATCCTGTACCCCTAAAATTTAGGGATTACACATACATGACTACATAAAGACTTCCAACTCGAAATTACTAAGCTAATTAAGTCAATTAAACTTAATTAACTATTTACAAGTTGCTATGAGAATATAATTTGACTTAAATTCACAATTTAATTCAAGGACAAATTAAACTAGAATTTCTTGTTGTCAGTTTTCAACACTCCCTCTCAACAAGAAATGGATTATCAGTTACCTTGATCCTGTCTCTATGAAACTCAAATTAAAATATTGACATTCCCTTTGTCAAAATTTCGGCATCCTGCTCCTCTGTGGGAATGTACTCCAACGACGTAATCTGCCTCAATACACATTCTCAAAGATGACGATATCAGATATCAATATGCTTGGAAAGATCATGAAAAACTGGATTTTCATAGAGTTTGATACAACTTTGATTATCACAATTGGAACAATCTGCTGACCAAACAAACCAACTGTAATCTTGTCATCTAGATGGCCTCACATGCTGCTTGACTTGCATCCATGTACTCTGCCTCTTTTGAATTGAGTTTAACTTATCTCTGTTTCTTGTTGTACCAAGAAACAATTTTTGACTCAATACTGAAGATCCCTCCTAATGTTCTCTTCTTGTTGGATGGACTCCCTACCCAATCTGCATTGGTGAAGGCTTGAAGCTTCAGTCCCTCTATTTGTCTGTGCCACAATCCATACTCAATAGTGCCTCTAAGGTATCTCAACACATGCTTGGACATCTTTCAAAACAACTTAGTAGGCCTAACAATCACTTGACTAAGTTGGTTAACTGCATAGCACATGTTTGGTCATGTGTTCACCAAATACATGAGTGAACCCTCAATGTGCCTATAAATAGTAGCTTCCACTACTTCACTCGAAGTAGCATCCTCCTCCCTCCAGTTTCCTGCTAGAGGAGTCTCCATGGGTTTAATTTTCTCCATGTGGAATCTTTTTAGTATCTCGTTACCATACTTGCCCTGAGAGACAAAAATTACCCCATCACCTTGCCATACCTCCATGCCTAGAAAGTAGTGCATGAGCCCCAAGTCCTTCATCTCAAACTCTCTTGCAAGATTCTCCTTGCAAGACTTGATAAGCTTATCATTACTAGTCAGAATCAAATCATCGACATATAAAACAATGATCAACAATTTACCTTCCACCACACTGTGGTACAGGTTCACATCTGCTTCACTTTAGGTGAGTCCCAACCCAGTGAATTAGCTATCGATCCAGGTGTGCCAAGAACGGGGTGCTTGCTTCAACCCATACAACACTCGCCTGAGTCGGCACACGTGTGACTCATGGTCAAAAGTCTCAAAACCTCCAGGCTACTTAATGTACACCTCTTCCTTAATCTTTCCATTAAGGAATGTTGTCTTTACATCCATCTGATGTATCTTCCAACCCATTTGTGCTAATAGCACCAATATGGATCTTATTGATGAGTACCTTGCAATAGGAGCAAAGGTCTAATCATAGTCAATCACCTCTACCTGAGAAAATCCATGGGCCACAAACCTGGCCTTATGTTTCTCCACATTACCATCTGTTGGTTTCTTTACCTTGTGAAGTTTTCAAGAGCTCACCACTGACTTGTCTATCGATCTTGGGACCACATCCCAAACATTGTTATGAACAATGGAGTCATACTCCTCCACCATGGCATCAACCCAAACTAGTTGTTGCACTGCCTCCTCAAAGGAAGATGGCTTTGTCTCAATGCATCCTCTCATAAGAGCCATGTATCTAGTGTATCTCTTAGGTTACATCCTCTATCTCTGCTATGATGTGGGTGCTCCCACATTCTCTTGCGCAACTTGCAATAACTTGTCAGCCTCTCTAGTGTGATTTCTCCCATATCTAGAAGAATCTTCTTGAGTGGATGTCTCCACTCCCATATCCTCTACACATGGCTGCTCCACATCAATCTGAGGCTCCTCAAACTTAGAAGCTAAAATCTACTCAGCCACATGTAGTTGAATCTCCCTCTAAAGGGAACAACACATGGCCTTCTCTTCATTGAATCTGACATCCCTGTGAACCACTGTCACCCTGCTGGTCAGAAGGTACACCTAATAGTTGTGAGGTGTATCAGAGTACCCCACAAATATCGCCAACTCTGTTGTTGACTCAAACTTCTTCTGTGCATCTTTGGTCACATGGTAATATACCAATGACCCAAAAATGTTGAAGCGACCAACATCTAGTCTCTTCCCTGAGAAAACCTCCTCTAGTGTACTAATCCCAAGAATCTGATGCATGATTCTATTTTTCAAATAAACAATTGCGTTTCATGCCTTAGCCCACAAGTGTAGTGGTAGGCCCTGATCATGCAACATTTCCCCTGCTGCCCCTACAATTCTTATGTTCTTCCTTTCTGTCACCCCATTCTGCTGTGGATTATGGGGTATCATCAACTCTTGTTTAATCCCTTTTTCGAAAAAATTTCTTAAACTCATTTGAGACATACTCACCACCATTATCACTCCTTAGAGCTTTAAATTTCTTACCAGACTCTTTCCTAACCAATGCTTTAAATTCACAAAACTTTGTGAAAGTTTGATCTTTCTTCTGCATGAAAAAGATCCAACATTTACAAGAAAAATCGTCAAAAAATATAACATAATACCTGTGTTTGGTCATGGGTGGCTATTGAGAATGGTCCACACACATCTAAATGGAATTACCCTGTAATCCTCTATGCTCGACTATCTTTGTTGTTAAAGGAAGTTTTGGTGAATTTTCCCAAAGTACACCCCTTTCATGTATCAACTTGCTCTAGCGTACCTTTGGGAAGATCGATATAAATCTGTTGCATGATTTTCAAAGCCCCATGATGCAAGTGACCCGATCACCTGTGCCACAACTCACCAATGTCCCAGCTCTACACCTTCTCCCCTTTCATGCTCAAGGAAACACAATCTTCTACCTCCAACTTGTAAATATTATTCACCTGAATCCCTATTCTCTTTACTTGTCCCATGGTTATGTGACGAAGGAACACCTTTACTTCACTAAAGATCAAATCACAACCTCTATCCTCTAGCATGGCAATGGATACCATGTTCTTCTTCAACCCACGAACATACATAACATCTCTCAATGTGAGAGGAGCACCCGATTCCCTTCGAAAGGTAATTGTACCCAATCCAGTAGAACTGTACCTCCCGTTGTCACCCATCTCAATATGCATCTGGAGATCCCTCTCCTCAAAGTCATTGGAGAGCTCCTTGTTGCCAGTCATGTGCAATGAAGCTCCATTGTCTAGGTACCATACACTACCCATCATTGATGACACCATGATATAATGAGGGTAAATTCCAATTTGAATTGAAAGGCAAGAGCCTCATCCGCCACTTCTCCTGAGGACTTCTTCTTGAACTTCTTGAGTGGACAATTTGTAGCAAAATGTCCCATATCGTGTTATGTAACCAGATCACAAAAAGATAGAAAAGATAGATCAACGCCTTAGAATTCAGCCTCTTCAAGGGGGCAATCTCCTTTACATTACATAAATGAACAATTCTTGGATGATTGAAATGACAAAATCTCCTTTCTATATATAGGATTTTAAGGGGTCACAATTTAACCAAGCCGACCTAACAATAATAATATAAAGGCACCAAAATAACAATAGAGGGATTCTATGGGGCACAGTAATAACAATATGGGGACAATAGGGGCACAACAATATTAATAAGGGATACAACTACAATATTAATGGGGGAATCACTAATATTATAGGGAACTAACATGCCCCTCTCCTTCAAAAAAGTGTTGTCCCCAACGCTTTAGTAGTTCTAGATGCTCCTGTATAAAATTCTCATCCTCCCATGTGGAATCTTTAGTGAATAAGTTCTTCCACTTGATGAGATACTCTGAAATGGATCAATTTTGTAGTTGTCGAGTTCTTGTTTCTATGACTGCTTCCGATTCCAATATAATTTTTCCTTCCTCATCAAGTTCTGGAAATATTGTTTGAATTGGGAGCTTGTTGCCTATAACCATATTTTAAACATGAAACATGGAAAACTAGGTGCACTCAAGACGTTGCAGGAAGCTCCAATTTGTATGCCATAGTACCAAACTTTTGCAACACATTTTACGGACCATAATACTTTGGTGACAATTTGCTATCTTTCTTAGCTTGCTTGAGGGACATTTGTTTATACGGTTGTAGCCATAGGAATACCCAATCACCTACATCAAAACTTCTTTCACTACGATGTTGATCTGCTTGTTTTTTCATTCTATTCTGCGCCAACACGAGGTTATCCTTTAAGAGTTGGAGAACTTGTTGTTGATGCTCGATGTGATGTTCCACTGCTTGAACTTTAGAATTTTCTCTTAAATATGATTTGATGGATGGTGGTTTATATCCATAAAGTGCCATAAATGGGGTCATTTTTGTTGCAGTATGGAAGGAAGTGTTATACCACCATTCAACTAGAGGCAACCATTTAACCCATTGTGTCTGTTTATTAGATACAAAGCAACGAATATATTCTTCCAAACATTTGTTTACTATCTCCATTTGCCCATCAGATTAAAGATGATAAGATGAGCTATGAGCTAACTAAGTACCAAGACAAGAAAATAATTCTGTCCAAAAATTTCTTGTAAAAATGGGATCTCTGTCACTTACAATAATCTTTGGGTTTCCATGTAGCTTTTGAATTGTTTCTATAAATGTTGTAGAAACTGTACTGGCTTTAAATGGATGTGATAATGCACAAAAGCGTGCATACTTGGTAAGTCTGTCAACTACCACCATGATGACACTCTTTCCCTCAGACTTAGGTAAACCTGTGATAAAATCCATTGAAACCTCCTCCCAATGTTGGCTTGGAATGGATAAAGGTTGTAATAGATCTAGTGTCTTAATTGTTTCAACTTTATTTGGTTGGAATACCAAACATTCCGCCACAAACTTTTGAATATCCGATTTAAGGCCATCCCAAAAAAATTCCTTCTTAACCATGTGGTGAGCTTTTAAAAATCCTAAGTGCCCTTCGAAGGGAGAAGCTTGCAATTCCAGAAGAATCTTTTGTTTGAGTTGGGAATTCTTATAGAGGTATAAGCGATCTTTGAACCATAATGAATAATTTTTCTAGCCAAATGTATCAGATGTACTGGAATGTTGCTGTAACTTTTGAATAAGCTCCCACACTTCTTCGTCATTCTTCCATTCCTCCCTTGCTTCATTTATCCAATCTGGTTGAATAATAGAAATGGCGCACAACAGTGCTTCCACATCCTCATCCTTTCTTGAGAGTGCATCTGCCACAACATTTTGCTTCCCTTTTTTGTAAATGATTTCAAATTCATAACCCAACATCTTTGTGACCCATTTTTGTTGTTCTTCAGAGGATAATCTTTGTTCTAAAAAGTATTTAAGGCTTTCATGATCTGTTTTTACCTTGAAGTTCCTTCCAATTAGGTAGGGTCGCCATTTCTTAAGTGCATGTAGTATTGCCAACATTTCCTTCTCATAAATAGCTTTGTGTAAATACTTTCCCTTGATTGGACAACTTTCGAAAGCAATGGGTGTTTCATCTTGCATTAAAACAACACTAGTTCCATTTCCAAAAGCATCACATTCCACAATAAAGGTTTTTGTGAAGTCTGGTGTAGCTAAGACCAGTGCTTGGCACATTGCCTCTTTAAGATATTC